>CM032232.1:17737500-18035000 GCA_019009955.1 Riptortus pedestris
TCATAATAAAACAATGAATATAATGAAAATATTGACAGAAAAATTAAATAATAAACTGAGAACAACTAACAAATTAAGAACGCAATCAAATAATAGACGGCAACCAAATAGACACAAAAAAAACACGAATCAACAAAACAAAATAAACAAAAACGAAAACTTTAAAAAGAATTAAAGAAAGTAGATAATTAAGAAGTATAAAGACAAATGAAATTACGAAAACAATTATATACTTTCAATGGTTTAAAAAAAAAAATCATTAAATAAAAATTATTATGTACATAAATAAAATCAACAGATTAAATTTTCTAATATCTTAAACATTCACTATCATGTGCTTCCACTTTCTCTATCACACATACAACGAGCATTAGAGTTGGGCAAAATAGTAATTACAATTACAATTTACAAGCTATAACTACATTAGTAGAAATGTAGTTACAACTACAAATAATATAATTAGTTATTGATAATGAGCAAATCAATTTGTCAACTGATTTAATTCTGAATGAAATTCAACAACTGCAGTTAGTAATTGATGAAATCATTAGTCCCAAAGCAGACAGTTCTAATTGTAACTGTAGTTGTAGTTGCAACTCCGGTTACTTAGGTAGTTTCTTTAATAAATCGTGTAAAACAGTGATTGAAGTAGTTGAGGCTGTTAAGAAATAACTGCCTGCTTTTATATACAAAATTTGATTATATTACATATGCTACATTATTATATACATCTTATTGTAAATTACGCGGATCAGAAAATAATTATAATACAAATAAATTAAAACTAACGAAAGAAACAAAAAATATATAACAAAAAATTAATATTTTAAAGATTGAAGTCAGATTGGTAGAAGAAATATGACTGCATGATGAATGTTCGATAAATTTTGTTAGGTACGTTTTTCACCATCTCGATTTTGAACCGATATATTTAAATTTTGGCCTAAACACCCATCCCTATTCATTTTATATTAAAAATAAGCTGTTATGTTATGCCAACTATTGTTCTCATTAAACTTTTACGTTTTGAGATAAATGAAAATACGTGGCGCACGTGGGAAATCTGCTTAGTTAACGCTGGCCCTGCGTGGCGGACTTTTGAATAGTTCCGGTTTATGTACGCACCTACCTTAATTAAAAAATGACAAGAATTTGAATGTTAAAATTTCAGTTATATAACTGTTGTTCCGTTATGTGCGGCTCTCTTTTGGACCAATATTGAACTAAAAATGAAAGGAATGGTAAAAGCTCGGCAGGAATAAAAAAAATCTCTTTACCTTTCTTAATCACAAAAGAATTAATTAGAGTTTTATGTTAATCACGAAAAGATTTATCCGGCTATACGTTATTTTTTTTATCCAATGTCCTGGAACGGAGGTAGCGTTCATCAGTGGAAGTGTTATTTTGATCCATTATTTTAATAGCAGAACAAGAAAGATGTTACACCAAAAGTAAATAAAGAAACTCAATCGCAGTAAAAAGAAAAATTCCTTATGATAAAATCGCCGAACTTATTACAAATCCAATAATGATGGCCTTATTTTGACCATACTGGCAGTACCTACATATTTAATGTAACATTAGATCATATGTGGGCAACAACCGGACCGGATTTGATCCAACATTTTGAAACACCCAATTAAACAAATATATTTCACTACTTATTCCAAATGGGAAGAGATGAGAGAAAAGGGAAAAATCGAAAATGGACCTTTGACCACCTAGGCACAATAACCCTTGTGAATTGGGCGCCTAATAACAATAAAAAATAAAATAACTTTAGTTGTTTGTAATAATTTCCAAATTTACGATTTAATTAAAATCTTGTTCCTATTTTTTTCATTTCATTTTGTTATTTTAATAAATGGTATTATAATTACATGTTTATTAAAAATTATAAACATTGCTTTGAAATGCACTAATTTTAAAAGCGGCCCGCGAACGTATTTGCACACTAAAGCTTGGCGCCCAACATGTCAGAAGTTGCCCATACCTGCATTATATCATCGTGAAGTGTTAATGACTCAATGAAATCTATTATAATTTTCTGTAGGAGCATTATTCTTCCTGATTTTGAAACTTAAACTTGAGTAATGTAGCCAATAGAAAAAAAAAATGTGCCTAACCATATTGCAGAAAGATCAGATTTCAGTTAGTGTGTTATGCCATAGGTTATTGTACCTAGTATACGTTAACAAGACGTATCATTTAGTCTGAACATAATATGTCTGAGTCCATTGATATAATAATTTTAAGTGAAATGAAAGGACTAGGAGTAGCAAAATGCGAAATTGAACTGAAAATTAGAAACACTAAATCTTGACGGTCGGGTGATCTGTAAAACTTCATCATTTATGGTAATCTTTTATTGATAAATCACCCTACATGTTTCGTGGCTTAAGTGTCAACTCTTCAGGGATAATGCATTTTCTCTTATATTCTTAACGACTTCTCAATTAAGGGAATGAGCAGAGATTACGTCTCACTAAAGATAAACAGATACTACTGTACAGATCTCTAAGTGAACTTCTTTTTCAAAGGAATAGCCATAAATATTGACGAGACATGAGCATGAGACATACTTCAATAATGCATACATAACTAATAGAAACAACACACCTGTTTTCCGGAATTCAATCTAGACATTAACTATTCAACATGTTCTAAGAGAATGCAGACGGCTACATGCTGAATGGCTAACATGTCTACTAACAGACATGCAATGCATAAATTAACATCTCCCGAATTCACCTTAATAAATGCACATATGTGCACAAATATAAATACTACCTTATTAGCATTCTTGTTATCAATCAGCATTCGCTTTGGTAAGTTTGTGTTTTTTCCGTCGGTACGCGTGTCTTTGTTATGTACCTGAATTAAATAACTTTGGTTTTAAAATGTTTATGATTTAGAATAATTAATTTCTTTTGAAGTAATCGTTGTTTTATTTATTAATGGGGTTTCCAAAATCTCTGTCCATTATTCCTCCAATTCAACTTTATATACTCGTTAATTAGATTTTTGCTACAAAAAACGTATATGACAAATGTTCTAGAGTTGCTTAAAAAGATCAATAGCTTAACAAAATTGTTTCAGAAACATTTAAAAATTACTAATAATAAATAAGATATTTTTAATCACCATCCTCTTACTCCCCTCCCCTCAGTTATATTAGTTCGAGTTTAATGATTTAGCTAAATATCAATTATGGTATATATCAAATAAACAATTTCGAGAAATGAGCGTAAAATATAAAAGTCCGTCACGCAGGGGCTGCGTAAACTAAGCAGATTTCCCACGTGAAGTTTTACAATAGAGAAATCTGCCTCATAACAACTGTAGTAGTAAGAAACCTCTAAACCTATTCACGAGGGACGAATAGTTACGGAAACGGCCACCAGAGCTCTAGGTGGAAAGTCCGAACATAGCCGACTCCTGCCGACCACACGCAGAATACAAATGCAAATATCTCGGTTAATATTCAAGATAGAGAATAAATGTATAGAACAATATTTATAATACATTTAATTTGCAATAAGATTGATTCTTTACAATTTTTCGATCCGACGTATAGTAACGGAGATATTTCGAATTTTCGAAAATCCTCCCCTCTAAACCCCCCCTCCCACTTGTCCGATTTCAGCCGTTAACGAACTTGATCTTTCTTTTTACATAAAACGACTAAATATCGAGTTTGGTACCGATCAAACAAAAATTGCGACCGCTAGAGCGGTAACAGACAAATATATAGATAGATAGATCTATATATATATATATATATATATATATATATATATATATATATATATATATACAGTTTTGAACCGACCTCATTTTTGTCATCTACTAGGTAGGATCGATGGACATTTGAAGAAAAATTTGGAAAATTCCGTCATGAGTACAACCTCAATAGCTGATTTCCCTTAAGGGAAATCTGCTAAAATGATGACATCACCACGTAACGTATTTACATGTACCTCACAAAGTAGAAGTTAAATGACAACGATATTTAATATTTAACCTTGCACTGTAGTGTTCCATGATATAACAGGTTATCGTAAATATGACATGAGTAGGAGTGGGGGTTTACTGAAAGCCAAAAGCTAAAATATTCAAATATCTTGCTTAATAATCAAGATAAAAAAACAAACGTATATATCAGCATTTATTGAACAGTGCATTTCCAATAAGATTTTACGATCCGTCGCGAAATAACAGAGAAATTTAGAATTTTCGAAATTCCCATTTCTAACCCCCTTCCCCCCTTTCGGGTCAGATTCCAGCCATTAACGAACTTGATCTTTAATTTCACAAAAAAAAAAAAAAAATTAAATATCAATCAAAACGTGCGAACGCTAGAGGGTTAATAGACATATATATATATATATATATATATATATATTTATATTTATATGTTTATATAATGTATATTTATATTTAGTTTGGTAGAGCATAGGGCTTTATTAGTAAATTTAGTCTATAGGAGCATTCGAGTATCCACCATTAGAAATTAAACAATAATGAAGAAAATATTAATAACACAAAAAGAAAGTTTTTTTTTCATGAATGATTTTTCAAAAACATCTATAGTGTGCATCTAATGTCAATCACCTCACACCCTATAAAGAACCTAAGAGAAATATAAGAGTTTAAGTTAATGTTTGTATTTTATTATACAGTTGTATTTGTATAGGATGGACTTGTTCAATTATATAATATTTTTATTAAACTCCCAGAAATACATGTAGGTTATTTTTTATTATAAACGAAGAAATTGTTTAATTATAGTTACTAATATTAAATACTAAAAAAGCAACAAAAAAAATTATAAATGATAAGAAAAGCATATAGCATAAACGGAAGGATCAAAAAGGTCAAGCATTAAGGTCAAGAGATTAAGAGTGGAGGTGTTTGACCTTTTTGATCCTTCCGTTGACGATGGACCTCCACCAGCCAGCCCAAATCCATTGCATATAGCATAAGTTTATCTTAATATATATAAATCTCCTGTCACGATGTTTGTCCGCGATGGACTCCTAAACTACTTAACCGATTTTAAATTAAATTGGCACACCGTGAGCAGTCTGGTCCAACTTGAGAGATAGGATAGCTTAGATCTTTAATTATAGTCGCAATTTTATTTTATTGCAAATTATTTGTCTATAATTAATTGACAGTCACAATTATCTGTTAACTCCAAAAGATTCTAACAGATGTCGATACTTTTCGAGTAAGTAATCAATAGATGGCACTGCTATGGTAAACCGACAAACGTGTCATATAAGCTACAATTCAATAGCATGATTACCACGTGTTATTGAGTCTAAAGTATAAATTAAATTTATTTTGTAGTAAACGAAATACCGTGAAATTCAATTATTTCTACTTTTTTAATTTTTGGTGTTAGCATAGCCAACCACGTGTTACTTAGACCGAAGTGTAAATCAAATTCAAATTATAGTGACGATAATACAGTGAAATTATTCCTGCTTTTTACTTATTTGTGCTTCATTATTCAAAATTCTATAATTATAAAATATATACATGTAAGTATTATCACATAATTATAATAATTAATTAATATATTTTTAAACGATTAAATTAATATTTTCAGTCAAATGCCACCGAAAAAATCTAACCTCAACAACGCAAACACCAGAGAGGCACGACTCAAACGTGTTGAAAGAGCTCATCAGCTGTTAGTTATTCACTAACAACTTTGTAATATGCTCATTCGTTACAAAATTAAATGGAAATAATAAATTTAAAAATTAATTCTTTTGTATTGATTTCTGCTTAATATAAACTGTAAGAAAATTTTAATCAATCGTGTTCAACGTCCTTCCCCTTCAAATCCTAATCCCTTGAATTTGTGTGGTTCGTAAATAATTTCATTGTACTAAAGGGTTGTAGTCGTAGAAAATCTGTCATGGAGGTCACCACATTTTTTTACAAATACCATCTATGTAAAAAGCATGGTGGACCCCGTGACTGATGTTCTCCTACCGTTCCTCTTAAATTGTATACTACAATGTAATATAACAACTTTAGCAACAGCAACGCGTGGCCGGATCTGCTAGTTTTATAGTATAAAGTAAAAATTGTTTTAAAAAAATGTTTAAATCAGAACCAAGCAACATAAAGAACACCTGTCAATCAAAATAATGCAAAAAGAAATTAGACACGACAAATCCCATAAATCATCCAACATTATAAAATCTACCACAGCTATTATAGTTACTAAAAGATGGCGCTAGTAACCTAGTAGTTTAGCCTAACTCTAATATAATCTCACACTCTATCGTCACTAGATAAAATATTTCTGTTTCTAAAAGCTGTGGGCATTTGCCAAGAATATTCCAAAAAATATTTTTCAACCATAAATGCCGTGACGTTGTTGCAGACATAAATAAAATATGGAAGCTATTGGTCCCCGGAGTGCAATAACTCAGCGACATTCCCAATGTATCGAATATATTTTATAGCGTTTATGTATTTATCGGGCAAGTCTTCAATCGAGCCAACATTCCGATATTCTGAACACTCCGTTTTAAAAAGGCCCATACATATTTTCTAAACTTGAAATTAATATTTACTGATTAGTTGGTGTTATCAATTCCTGTTAACAATCTTTCTTTTTTAGCAGATTTTCCTTAAGGGAAATCACCTGTTGAGGTCGTACTCATGACGTAATTTTCGAACTTTTTCTTCAAATATCCATTGGTCATGCCTAGTAGATGAAGAAAATGAGGTCCGTTCAAAACTGTATATCTATGTCTGTTACCGCTCTAGCGGTCGCAATGTTTGTTTGATCGTTACCAAAATCGATATTTAGTGTTTTATGTAAAAGGGAAGATTAAGTTTCTTAAACCAATCAGACAAGTGTCAGGGGGGTTTAGAGGGGGAGAGTTTTGAGAATTTGAAAAATCTACGTTACTATAAGCCGGATCGAAAAAGTGTATAAAATAAATCATCTTGAAAATTAAATGTACTATAAATGTTGTTTTATATATATTTATTCACTATCTTGAATATTAACCAAGATATTTGCATTTTTCAGTTTTCAGACTTCAGTAAACCCCCATTTCTACTTGTGTTAGATAACCAATACTCCGTTATATAATAAACCATATTATTTGAAGCTTAAATGCTAAATATTGTTTTCCAGAGACCTTTATTATACGAGGTACATGCAAATATGTTCGGGGGGTTCACCCAGTCTTAAGTTTTTGGAATACTAAAATTTGATTGATTGACGTAAAAATTATGCCGATTCATTATAGTTTACAACACTAGATATACTTAATAGTTTTCAATAAAAATGTATATTATATTCAGATATATTTCATTAATTGCCCTTCTTTCCGGTGAGCCGTTGGTGGACCTGTTTGTTTACATTTTAGACTCTTCCCGCCGGTTGGAGAAAGATTTCTTATTACCGTTTTTATTTATTCACTTAATTTTCATTGTGGTGTTATCAGTATGTAGGTTTAGCTATTATTAAACTTCACGAGGAAAATCTGCTTAGTTTACGCAGCCCTTGCGTGACGGACGTTTTTCTAAAGTCTTGTAAAAAGCTTATTATTAGCTTCGTCTTTGGACAAATGAGATAGAGTATTTAGGATTTTTATTGACTATCGGTATTTATATATATATATATATATATATATATATATATATATATATATATATTTCATTTTCGACAATTGCGGATCGTTCTATACGGTTTTATCTACCTACTTATATATTTTACAGGCTGATGCCATCATCCGATCCAGTGGTACCACCAAGACAGTCACTACCGAAGAAAACAACCAAAGAACTATCAAGAGATGTTATGAGAGAGCTAAAAAGTTATTTGTTTCCTGAGTCAAAGATATAGAGGACGAGCTCAGTGAAAAAGAAATGACTGACACCTCATCAGAGGACTCATGTTTTTAGGACGAAAACAACCTTTGCCTTGACCTGCTGTTAGTCTGTGGGCTTAGGTCGACGGCATTGATTGTTATTTGAAGTGCACTGTAACAAGTAATAGTTGTGCATGCTATTTTTACATCGTGTTTGATGATGGCCTTCTTTCTTATTTACCCATTTTTATGGTAGAGCCTTTTGGAGCAAATGTATATCTATAATTTGACATATGTTAATAATTTTCTTATAAATATATAATTTGAAAATATGTCAATTTAAACATGTTTTTATCTATTAATTGTCGAAGTGAACATTTTAATTTTATATATTTAATATTTAATGTGTTTTTTTTTATCCATATTTATATGTCTTCTGTAATAATAAAGATCGAGTTGAGAATGGGTGAAATCTGACCAGTGGGGGGGGGGTTAGGGGGGGAATTTCGAAAATTCAAAATATCTGAGCGTATCAAAGCATGTTATAGAATAAATATATTTAAACTACAATTATCCATCTACAGATTGTTTTGTAGCAATTTTCACTTTGATATAAAAAAAAGGCCATCACGCAGAGACTGCGTAAATTAAGCAGATTTCCGACGTGAAGGTTTAAAACAGAGAAATTTCCCGAGAGCCGGACAATTACGGAAACGGCCGAACTAGCTTTTGGCGGCACCTCACGACTAGAACCGAAGTTAGCCCATCTCATCTCGTCCGTTATCTGAACACATTTAATAAAAATACAAATATCTCTGTTTGATATTCAAGATAGAGAATAAATGTATCTAAAAATATTTATAGTAAATTTAATTTGCAATAAGATTGATTCTGTACAATGTTTCGATCCGACTTATAGTAACAGAGATATTTCTAATTTTCAAAAAAAATCCTCCCCTCTAAACCCCACCCCCCTTAATCCCAACAGAGATGAGATCGGCTCATATCGGTTCTAGTCTTGAGTTTCCGCCAAAAGCTAGGTTCAAACCTTCACGTGGGAAATCTGCTTAGTTTCCGTAGTCCCTGTGTGAGGGACTTTTAGCAAATTTCCCTTGAGGGAAATCAGCTATTGAGCTCGTACTCATGACGCGAGTTTTGAAAAATTTCCTCAGATATCCATCGATCCTACACAGGAGATGACGAAATATATATATATTTGTCTGTTAACGCTCGAGTGGTGGCAATTTTTGTTTGATCGTTACCAAACTTCATATTTAAGCATTTTACATATAAAGAAAGATCAAGTTCGTTAATGGCTGAAATCGGACTAGTGGGAGGGAGGTTTTTTGAAAATTTGAAATATCTCCATTATTATGCGTCGGATCGAAAAATTGTATAGATTCAATCTTATTGCAAATTGAATTTACTATAAATATTGATCTATAAATTTATTCTGTATCTTGAATATTAACCGAGATATTTGCATATATATGCATGTGTGTGGTCGGCAGGAATCGGCTATGTTCGGGACTCTCCGCCGAGAGCTAGTGCGGGCCGTTTCGTTAACTATTCGTCCCTCGTGAATAGGTTTAGAGATTCCTTACTATTACTGTTGTTATTAGGCAGATTTCTCTATTGTAAAACTTCACGGGTGAAACCTGCTTTGTTTACGCAGCGCCCCTGCGTGGCGGACTTTTTTAGTAGTATTTTCATCACAGCCATAACTGAGGACAGGAAGGCCAGTAGTTAGCCATAATTTCCTTTCCAGAGACATTTCCACTTAGCTTCTATATAATACTTTAGGAGTTTAAAGTGTCAGGCGAATAAACCATACTTTTCCTCTTCATCAAATCAAACCTGAAAGTTACTTGGAAATTGTTAGTGTGTATTACAAGCACCCACCAAAGCTGTATTTACTCATAAACACGAAGAAATCCCAGAGAAAGGAAGAATTTTGAACTGTATGCAAATTTAAATTTCCACCTGATTGGGAGTGGCTTGATTGAGTTGTGATTATCAATCAGAGCGGAGGAAGAGATATTAGGGGAATTTTACATTTTATTACATATTCATGAAGGGAGAGAGAGAGCGGCGTCCTGTTCCGGGGAAGGAAGGTGAGCAGAATAATGCCGGAGAGGAAGGGAGAGGTCGATAAAGTGGGCGAGCCAACAGCAAGAGAAGTCTGTTTACAATCACAAATAAGACTGCTGGGGCTTTTCTCTGGCTCGCTCTGCAGATCTCAACGCCTCTCTCGGTCAAATAAACCGAAGGCTTTTGGAACTGCCGAGAATGCAACAATCAGACGTTTCCCCGAAAGTCGTACAGCTGATGAAACTTCAATCATCTCTTGATCATGGAAATGTGTAGCTGAAAGTCCGCCACGCAGGGTCTGCGTAAACTAAGCTGACTTCCCACGTGTTAGTATAGAATAAATACTTAATCATAATAAATCATCTCACCATATATTCATTATAAAATATCGATGAGTAGCAGGACCGGAGGGGGGGGGGGTCACTGGCGGTTAAACAAGGAAATATTGAGTATTTAAGCTAAAAAATGTATAGAACAACAATATTTTAACAAGATTGGTACAAATCCAACTATTCCATATCCCATGTTAACCCGTAACAAATGTAATCTTTAGTGTTGACAGAAAAGGTTAAATATCGAGTATGGTATAGATCAAATAAACATTTTCGAGTTATCAAGTAAAATCTTAATTGATGACGTAATCACACAACGAATTTGCATATATCTCCAATAGTATCACTTGAAAACAATATTTGGTGTATGATGACTAAAATAATTTTTTTTTTTTTTTTTTTTTTTTTTTTTTATCTGAAGCCCTGCTTCTGGCTTGGTCGGTCTCCTCAGGCCTGTCAGACCTGTTGGGGTGATGACAGTCCCCCTTCTACTGAACGAAACGCTCTATTTTAAGGGAGAGGTTTTGATTGGAAATAGAGCGGTTGTAAGGATCCCGGTAACGGGCGGCACCGGGAGGATTGTACGGACAGGAGAAAACTAAAGAAGAAGGGATAGGGATAGTAGGAGAGAAGATAAGAAGAGAGAAAGATGAAAGCAGCCGTGACCCGGCCAGGGCGTGTCTCCAGAAGGAAAAACTATTACCTAATGCTAACCTATCCTAAAAACTAGATCTAAAGTATGTCTGAAAGAGGGGTGGTAATTTTAAGGGCTGTAATTGATCTCAGGGGTGCGCGCCAAAAACCTAACCTAAATTAACCTACATATACTAAATAAATAAACTAACCTAACCTAACCTGGTCTAAGTCTAAGTGATATTTAGGTGTGAAATTAATTTTTGGTGGTTCCCAGGACGAAGTTTATGGAGGTTGCGGGGGTTCGGCAAGCCGAACGGTTAAATACCGAGTTTCGTAACGATCAAACAGAAATTGCGACCGCTAGAGCGTTAACAGATAAATATATATATATATATATATATATATATATATATATATATATATATATTTATATATATATAATTTTGAACGGACCTCATTTTCGTCATCTCCTGGGTAGGATCGATGGACATTTGAAGAAATTTTTTGAAAATCGCGACATGAGTACGACCTCAATAGCTGCTAAAAGATCAAGTTCATTAATGGCAGAAATGGGAGCAGTGGGGGGGGGGGTTAAAGGGGAATTCAATAATTCAAAATATTTCCGCTATTATGAGATGGAAAGTAAGCCAGGCAATGGACGTCACAATTCAGTGGTGTGCAGAGCAATACTTGAAACTAAATCCGAGTAAAACCCAAATGCTGCTTCTAAAGGGACACATTAAGCCTAGAAGAGCATTCAGTGTCACAGTCAATGGCGTGTCCATACATTTCTCTGAAAGCGTGAACTACCTGAGTATTACCTTTGGAGAGAGGTTGAACCTTAAGCAGCATATTGAAGGCCTGACAGGCAAAATATGCAGACGGTATGGTAATTTGGCATCAATTGCGAGGAAAAACGTGGGGAATTAGTACCAGAAAGAGAGTCATTTTATACAAGGCTCTTTATCTACCAATAGTTGCATATGCAGCTCCTGTACGGTTCTCTAACCCAACCAAGACCCAAGTGAAGATGCTAGCAAAGCCAGAGGAAGGCATTGCTAATGGTGGCCAGAGCATACAAATCAGTATCTTCGGACGCTCTTCAAGTGGTTGCAGGGCAATTACCAGTCCATCTCGAGTTGCAGCTAAGAATAGCCCAAGTACAACCTGCAGAGTGGTATGGCGGATAGAATTGGGGGACGAGTTTTTATGGCTGGCACATGCACATACAAAGAGCTAAAGGTAACACAGCTCAGCACTACTTCGGTGGCGAGAGGGTTGGGATATTTCTTCAAGAGGAAGAATTACATATGAATTCATTCCAGACGTAAGTGATCGCATCAGTAGGTCTTAGCTCCCTCTCGAACACGAGGTAGTCCAGCTCTTTACAGGACATGGATACCTCAACTATAAGCTGGACTATTTCAAATTGAGGGCTGACAAGAAGTGTAGATGTGGAGCTGTAAGACACGGTGAGGCACATTACTTTGGAGTGTCCGTTCTATTCCAGCCCAAGACTTCTGCTAGCGGGGGAATACTCGCTGCTCGATTGGCCTTCAGGTTCACTTAAACAGCTGATCCAGACCGCTTAGTTATATGTAAATAGTTAACATAGGATATACGTATAATACATAGCCAATATAGTTTAATTAGGGTATTTTTTTTGGAAATTCACTGAACAGAGGCAGTGAGGCTCCAATTGCAGGGGCCCATTTGAAATATTCGACCCGCGATGTAAATATGCAGCAAATGGCTGCGAGGAAGTCTAAGGTGCCTATAAGGACTCACTATGTGGGTGTTGGTGGGCCATGAACTACCTGATAACCGAATTTAAAATTTAAAGATTAGAAATTGGATGAACCGATGGTTTGAGGCAGCCCAAAGGTACAGCAGGGCGAAGAGTAGGATAAAAAAAATAGAGTGGGATAGTAAAATGTTATAGAACTAATCTTGTTGATCTGCTGTGTTTTTGTACTTTTTTCGTAACTCGATTATTAAGCGAGTTATTCTTACACTCTTGTTTTCCGCCATCAATAACAACACCCCCTCCCCCGGCCTTGTACTCATCGGTTTTTGTTTTACAGTGATATAAGGAATATGAGGTGAGATAAGATTACAAGATTGTTATACCAGCACATAGGTCATCTGCTTAGTTTACGCATCCTCTGCGTGACGGACTTCCTAAGTGTTTGTGTAAAGTGCCTATGTTATTCAAAGCAGTTGAGCCTATCGAGTGAGAGCTGGTGTTTCACGCGGCGGTCTTTCCCTATTCATGAGCCTGATAATCTCAATCAGCATCTAGGCAGCCTATTTCAGCGCCTAGCCGCCACCGCCTGTCCTAATCCGACAGCTGTTAATTAGAATGCCAAGCCACGAACCGACCAATCGAGAGGGAGTCTCTACAGCTGATAGCTAACCAACGTGTTTATATCAGCAGCTTAAGTGTGCACAAGCGACGTTCATGGTTGAAATGTAGTTTTTGGTTGTACTCGTGATTTGATTTTCGAAAATTTTATTCAAATGTCTGTCGTTCCTACATAGGAGATGACGAAAATGACGTCCGTTCAAAGCAATATATATATATATATATATATATATATATATATATACACACACTTGTCTGTTACCAAATCAATTTTATTGCAAATGTAATGTATATATTTTGTTATACACATTCTTCATCTATCTCAAACCGAGATATTTGATTTCTTTAGTTTTCGCCTTCATTTTCATGGATGTTAAGAATTACTCAATATATTGTTGAGAAAACTACGTGAATGAAAAATTAAACAGTGTTAATCTCAAATGTATGCAGTATGGGTCAGATGAAAGGAGCCGCCCAAAGGTAGGAACTTTGGAGCGAAAGAATGTTCTCGGCGATACCAGTCTGGGATCTAGACTAGTCTAGACAGTTTTCTTTGATATATCCGCTCTTCTGTATAATCCGTCCAGTTCGCTCGTGAGTTAGTTTGTTCTCAGTTCTCTTCAAGTGAATTACAGTGCGTTCGGTGCAGCTTTAGTGAACAGTGGTTTCAGTTTCCGTACAGTGTTTAATGTAAAGAACAGTGCAGTGCCGTGTTCTTTGTGAAGATCAGTGCAGTGCCGTGTTTTTGTGAACTTCAGTGATCTTGAGTTATTTTACTGAGCAATAAGAAGTTATCAGTGCATACTGTGTATAGCAATTAAGAATAATTTACTACTTATATAGTGTCAAATAAATTATGCAGCGATGAAGGCTGTGTGTTTAATTTTGCAATCTAAAAGAACTCTAATAAACGATGTTTATTATTTTCGTAAGAAACGTAACAATATCATGAACCGTCTTATTTCAAGCTGAAATACCAAATATTTTGTTCTAAGAATACAAAAAACAAAGACCACAAAGTAACACAGTACTTAACAATAACAGTATACATTATAGGCAATCTTAGGTTATCAATAGGTTAACAAGATTAGTTCTGTAACATTTTAGGACCCCCCCCCTCTACACCCACACTATTCTATGTCCGATATCTGCCAATAACCAGTATGATCTTTAGCGTTTCGAAAACGGAACAATAACTCTTAATTGATAACATCGTCATACAACGAATTCGTATGTACCACTTAATAAAGGTACCACTTAATAAAGGTCCCGTGAAAACAATATTTGGTATTTAAGCTTAAAATGAAGTGGTTCATGATAAAACAGTTTATAACTACTAAGAAATGAGTAGGACTGGAGGTTTAATAATGGCAGAAAACTAAATAATCCAAATATCTCCGTTAATATTCACGATGGGGAAAATATGTGTATTAAAAGATTTAAAGGTAATTATATTTTAAATAAGATAGACTCTATACAATTTTTTATCAGACTGATAATAACGGAGATAATCTAAATTTTTGAAATTCCAAAATATAAACTCCTCTCCCACTGGTCCGATTTCAGCCATTAACGAACTTGAACTTCCTTTACACATAAAATGATTAAACATAGAGTTTCGTAACGATAAAAAAATTTGCTATATATATATATAATTTTGAACGGACTTCATTGTCGTTATCTCCAGGGTAGGAGTGATGGACATTTGAGGAAATGTTTTGGAAATCGTGTAATGACAACCTCAATAGCTGGTTTAAGGGAAGCTGCTAATATCTTTTATATCCGTTTTAGTCTGAATTTTAACCACTGTCTTGACCTTCTCAGGAACCGTTTCAGCTGATTTCTCTTAAGGAAAGTCAGCTATAGAACTTGTACGCGGTTTTCAATCAAATATTCACCAAATATCGATCTCACCCAGGAGATGATGAAATTTAGGCCCATTCAAAATTATATCTATATATATATATATATATATATATATATATATCTTGGAAGGAGAGGAAATATTGTTCTGAAAAGCCCGAAATAATGGCCTGAGGAAGTGGGGCAGAGTTCGTAAATTTATTACTTGCTGCGAGGAAAGAATTGGAGGGGGATATGAATTTAAAGTGAAGTGGAAACTCCATAAATTCTGAAGAGTTGCTCCCTTTAAGTCCGGGGAACACGCATCCCTTTGAAACGGCTCTTATCAGCGGCCTTATCAATACTTAACCTCTAACATCCTTATTTGTCTTTGTGGTTCGTTGGAACTCCACCATTGGGGAGAAATGCAGAAAATCAACCGTATTTTATCTCGGGCACACAATTGAGAAGAAGAAAAGCAGTTATGCAAAACTTAAGTGTGGATGCTGGCAGATGGTGAGTTGCTGAATATACGGCTAAATCATAAATCACATGGCATTTAAAAAAAAAGAAATGCAAATAAATATTAATGAAATTTAAGTGGGGTTAAAATAAAAGCAATAAGTATAAGACGAAATACAAGAAGAATATAAAATAAATATATATGGGGAAAAACAGGAAAACAAAAAAGACAAATAAAATAACGTAAAACTATATAAATTAAAAAAGTGAAATCATAATATATATAAGTATTAATGAAATCAATAATAATTTAATACTATATATAAATATGATGGATGATTAATGCTAAAGAATCCAAGATAATGGATTGAGTTAGGGTCAGCCAGTCTTCATCTTCAATCCCAACTTTCTTCAAAACTCTGCAGGCTTTTTCGGGATTCTTCCTCTTGATCCAAACCATAGAACTTTAAATTGATGATCGCCAAGCCCTTCCCGGAAATATTTTTTACAGAATTCTATTGGTTTTCCATAAATAGAATTCATTTCGTTTCGTACAATTCAAAAGTGTTCCACGTCGTTGCATTCTTACCTTATTGTAGGGTCTACGATTAAGACACATTTAGTCTAGTGCAAAAAGGCAATAATGTCAGCGTACTTCGCGGAGCTTTCGTAGTTGGCACTGCAACTTCTTCACAGCACCTTTCTTCATCAGCATTTCAATGATATGTTTAATCCTGTGATGACAGCAGATGGTAAGAAGCATATTCTGTTGACAATTCCTCAGCACATGAGCTGGTGTTAGGCTTCATCTGCCCTAACATCTTCCTTACAATGGCCAATAATTCCATGGGATGCAGAAAGTGGCGCATAATGTTCAACTGCATTATTATTTTTAATATTTTATAAGTTCCAGTAACAATTTCATCTTCCAGATCCAGCAAGATTTCCGTATTATATTGTACTACTAATTATTTTATTTTTTTTTTTTTTTTTTTTTTTTTTTTTTTTTCTTTTTATCATTACTGCCATATTTATATGTTTGATCAAATATTAGTCCATCTCGAGCATAAACAGCTAAACTCTCCATAACTTAATGGACTTAAGTGGGTGTAAAACAGCGGGGCCTTAAATTAGAGGAGAAATTTAAAATCGTAAATATCCCCCGTACTGTGTGTTCCAATGCCAAATGTACGAAACATAATGTCGAAAAATCCGTCATGAGTTCAACTTCATTGGTTCTGATTTCAGCTCGAGGAAAATCTGCTAAAATCGGTTTTGAGATTTCAATGAAATTATTCGTCTTGACCCTCTCTGGACACATTTCAACAGAATTTTCTTCAGTCTTCTGCATTCATTGCATTCCGGATTGCAGCCTAGTGCACATCAATTGGCGAACTGTAGACGTCAAGAAGTTCAACGCTTTTGGCCAATTCTGCTTTTAGCAGATTTCCCTTAAGGGAAATCAGCTATTGAGGGTCTACTCATAACTGGAATTTTCGAGGTTTATCTTAAAATGTCCATCGTTCCTACCTATTAGATTACGAACAAGAGGTCCGTTCAAAACTGTATATATATATCTATATATCTATCTATCTATCTATATAGTTGTCTGTTACCGCTCTAGCGGTCGCAATTTTTGTTTAATCCTTACCAAACTTCATATTTAAGCGTTTTATGTAAAAAGAATGATCAAGTTCGTTAACGGCTGAAATCGGACCAGTGGGAGGGGGGGTTTAGAGGGGAGGATTTTCGAAAATTCGAAATATCTCCGTTACTATACGTCGGATCGAAAAATTATACAGAATCAATCTTATTACAAATTAAATTTACTATAAATATTGTTATATACATTTATTCTCTATCTTGAATATTAACCGAGATATTTGCATTTTTCAGTTTTCACCAAACCGCCACTTCTACTCATGTTACGTAAACAATACTCTGATACATAATAAATCACATTATTGGAAGTTTAAATACCAAACTTGTATTCAAAAGACCTTTACGATACCATATATATGCAAATATGAAATGGTGAGTCGCCCCCCCCCTCTTCTTAAAGTAATTTTGGTCTACTTTATTTTATTCCCACATAGACGAAGTTAAGGAATATTATTAATGTTCTGAATTGTTAGCCACAGCGTATCTTATGCATCCATCATTGCTGCTTGTGTTATGAAGGCCATGTGCTCCAATTCTTGGCTAAAACTGAGTTTCTCTCTCAATCTTAGCATAGAAGTCCCCTATTATTATATTTACGGCATGCCGTGGAATGTCGTCGTAAACGTGCTCCTATTGCTCATAGAAATCTATCTTGATTTCATTCTTCTTGTCCTCCTTCATATACAAAGTGCATATACATTGATCATCGAGATTTTAAACCGCTGACATATAAATAAATATATATATATATATATATATATATATATATATATATATATATATATATATATACACACACACACACAAATAAGAGCTAACTTTATTGAAACTGCCCTACATGTTTCCTTGCTTACTTGCCACCTCTTCAGGAGCTATCCTTATTCTAAAAAAACACTTAAAAACCTCATAACATTAATTTAACAAATCCCATAATAATTCTTTTGCTATATATTGCATTAATAGGGGCCCACATCTATGATATATTCATTAAATGTAATTATAGATTGCTTCTTACATTTCTGAAGTGCTCGATTCCCTCTTACATTCGTTGCGACTGAGGAGGTAGTTAATACTGAGGTTCCCGACGTAGGTTAAATCAGCTGACTACAATTCGAATATTTACACGTCAATTTTGAACTCGATTATTTCGCGTCATAATTTAAAATCGAAGAATTATAGAATATATAATTGAGGTATTAAATTTCTGTTTTTTTTTATTACCGCCCTTTATCTATTGATTATTATGTGAATATTCCCTTTTATTTTTCGTTTAGTATTATTTCTTTCTTCATCAATTATTAGAACTTTTTCAATATTGTAGATTTTTTTTTTTTTGGAGATAGAATCTTTAATTCTAAAGTAGCTATCTATAATTATATTTAATATATATATATATATATATATATATATATATATATATATATATATATATCTTAGATGTAGGCACATGTTAATACAATATCTATCAAAAGAATTATTAAGGGATTGGTTAAATTAAAGTTATTATTTTTTTATTTTTTTTTTGACAAGAGACCCCTTAAGTAAGCCATTAAAAATGTAGGGCAATTTCAAAAAAATGTTTTTTATTTGTGACCCTTGCCATAAAATATGGCAATAAAATATTGGTCATGAGTACAAGCTCAATAGCAGATTTCCCTAAAGGATAATCTGCTGAAACGGGTCCTGGGAGAGTCAAGACAAATAATTTCATTGAAATCCGAAAACCGAAATTCCTATCTATTATAATACTCCAAATTCCAAATGAAACCATTTTAATAATATTCAATTTAATAGGAGTACTACATGGAATTCATGTAAGTCTTGTTTTTATGTATATTCTTAATATTACAGTTTAAACTATTGTTCATATTATTTCACACCTTGACACGAGTCCACAAATCGGTGGATCCTCATGTAAAGTGGTTTGTGTTCCCTATTGATGTTTGCTTGTATTGCTGTAGGATTGCGTATATGAATGGAGATTGGTGTGTAGCAGAGTGAGGCGAGGAGGAAGTGCGTGGCACACCCCCTGTCTCATATCACTCCCTTATCAGCTTACATTACTATTATTCTCCTACCCGCCCCATATCAGCTGATAACGTCACAATGCAGTCTACTTAATCGAGAAGGGCCAATTCTACAATTCAATAAATGTGCTAATAGTGGATCTTTTAGCAGGATTCCTTTAGGGAAAAATCAGCTATTAAGAACCTACTCATGACGCGATATTTGGAAAAGTTCCACAAATGTCCATCGATTTTCCCTATTAGATGTCGAAAAAGAGGTCCGTTCTATAAATTAACGGACCATGTATATATATTTGTCTGTTACCGCTCTGACGGTCGCAATTTTTGTCTTATCGTTACCAAACTCTATATATAATCGTTTTATACAAAAAGAAGGATCAAGTTCGTTAACGGCTGAAATCGGATCAGGGGAGGGAAGTTTAGAGGAGGAGAATTTCGAAAATTCTTAATATCTCCGTTATTATGCGACGGATCGAAAACTTGTATTGAACTAATCTTATTTCAAATGTATTATTCTATAAATGTTGTTATGTACTTTTTGTCACTATCCTGATTATTAACAGAGATATTTGTATTTTTTAGTTTCCGGTCTCTAGTAAACCCCCACTCCTACTTATCTCATATTGACAATATTATATTAAGTTATGAAGCACATTATTTAAAGCTTAAATACCAAATATTGTTCTCATTGAACTTTTAAGCTTTGAAATAAATGCAATTACGTGGCGAACGTGGGAAATCTGCTTAGCTAACGCAGCCCCAGTGTGGCGAACTTTTATATTTTCTAAGCAAATTTCAATTGATTTTATATTACTATCGAAGGGAGTTGTAGTTACATAGCAAGGGTGTTGCACATTGTACAACAATATAGTAGTGATAGCCAGTATATGAGCGAGAGAACTCTAGGAAGAGCCAATATATGTCGAACCAGACAACTGTTGTACATTGGAAGCCAGTGAAAAGTAAACATCTCTCAGCTGTCAAGTATAGACAGTGAAATATCAGTAAGAGTAAAACACACTCTGTAGCAGTGTTGCCATCTGCATTTATTTCAGGGATAAGGCTTCAAAATAAAAATAAAAAATCAGTCACGCAGGGGCTGAGTAAACTAAGCAAATTTCCCACGTGACATTTTACAACAGATAAATCTGCGTACTTGTAACACTTAACACCACCGTGAATATTTAGTGTATAAATACAAACGGTAATGAGAAATCTTTCGGTCAGTTTACATTTTACGGACCTCTACAACGGAAAGCGTCTAAATTGTAAACAAATAGGTCAGACAACCTCTCAGAACTGAATAGATAGATAGAAATTTCCTTCAACATATAGAAAACAAATTACTGAAATATATTTGAATATAACACATTAATTTTAATGAAAACTATTTAATATCTAGTACTGTAAATTATAATGAATCAGAATTATTTTTATCTCAATCACTCAAATTTTAGTAGTCCAAGAACGAAAGACGGGGAGGGGGGAGGATGAACAACAGAACATATACTCGTAAGCATGTATGACGTATATTAAAGGCCACTTGAAAACAATATTTGGTATTTGAGCTTCGAATAAAGTGTTTTATTACACTATTATTATAACAGAGTATTATGTATGTGACATGAGTACACCTGTTGTCGGCTGTAGAGAGAAATGACTGAAATTTAAGAGAGGAAATAAGATCACGCAGGGGCTGCGTTAATTAAGCAACCCATGTGCGCAACATTTTTCCAGTTATCTCAAGAAGTATAAGTTCAATGAGATTTATGATTGGTAATTTATTATTATTATTTATTAACGTCCACTTTTTGCAACTTAGGCTAATCGAGACGAGTTATCTACAGGTTACCACCCTTTTCTAGCCAGGGTGGGATTTTAGGACGTTATTTAATGAATTTCGTCACTAAATAATTTCCTTTGCCCAGGCAAGAATCGAACTCGCCAATCTAGGTTTACCATGTGAGATAAAGGTCAACGCTTTAACTCGCATGGCTAACCTGAGCCCCAAATTTAATTACCAAATTGATTGGTATTTAAGCTTTGCATAAAGTGCTCCTAGTCATAAGAGCTTATTGGTAATATGGCATGAGAAGGAGTGGGGTTGTACTAAATGCTGAAAACTAAAAATCCAAATATGCGGGTTTACAACAAGCCAAACACTAAAAATTGTAAATATCTCAGTTAATAATCAAGTCCATGAAAAATGCATATAAGAACATTTATAGAACATTAAATCGCCAATAAGATTTGTGCTATACACCTTTTCGATGAGAAGTATAGTAATGGAGAAATTTCGAAATTCTCTCTCTATACCACCCTCCCAACTGTACAATTTCAGCCGTTAACGAACTTTATCTTTATTTATATATAAATATCTGGTTGGTTAATGATAAAAAAAATTACTACAACTCGAGCATTAACATATATATCGTAGGTTGGATCGATGGACATTTGAGGAAATATTTTTAAAATTTCGAGATAAGTCCAACCACAATAAGTGATTTCTGCTAAAAGGAATCAGCTAGAAGAGGACCTGGAAACGACTGAAATACCTTTTGTTAAAGTTACAACAGGAACAATTGCAAAAATGCTCAAGAAGCATGGTATTTGACTTATCATATTATGTTGTGATAACATTTAATGGAAATAAACACATTTCACGTCATATCAATATTGAAAATTTCTTGTAAAGAATCAGTCAAACAGAAATCTCTAGAGCGTTAGTTTGCAAATTGGTCATAATTTTATCCAACAAATCCTTAGGCTGGAATGGCATTTGAATTAATATTCCACACTACCACTGAACACTGAGGTTACAAGTAAATGTAGATTCTATCCCCGCTAAAGAGAAAATTAGACTTCGCAGTTCTGAGATTCCAGTACGATAGATAGTTTAGAGTTTCATAAAATTTTCAATAATGAAAAGAATGTTCTACATCTTAAAATGAATATTATTTGTTTTATGAGTAGCTCTTCATGTACAATAAGCCCCACAGACGTTAACTTATTACGTACACAAGTAGTTCTGGATCAGAGAAAACTAATTATGAACTATAAGAGGTGCGGGGTATTGTGAAGAGAACCTGGAAGACCTATATTGCTATCATTGACCTCAATATGAAATACCTCTCTCCTTATTTTCAGCATCTCTTCTCTCTCGATTTCATTTCAGCTAGCCTCTCCGACTCACACAATTGACCTCAAATTCTATTGAGTAGTTCCTTGGACAATGAATAGAGAAAATGAAAGTTATTGGGAAAAATAAACCTGGTCCACAGTTGGTGACCTTTCTGTAAACTTCATCCCAAAAAATGCCTTAAGGGATGAAAATGTGAGTTTTATTACATATTATAATTCCTTTAATTAAGAATGAAAATTAATATATTTTTCATTAAATGCGGTGGGAGGGGAACGAATCAATCTGGATGAACAATGTAGGCTTGTTTCCCTCAACAATGCATTTATTATGAGAGTGCATTTTCAGAGCAACCGCTCCATCTTCAGTGCCTGTTGACGTAAACAAAAATCTCTGGAAGCCAGATATCACGAAGAAAAAACAAAACAGGCCTTCCACAAACAGTATATTCAACAGCTGAGCGCTTTCTGATCAAGACCTCCTTCATCATACCCTGCCGACACACAAA
The DNA here is from genome assembly GCA_019009955.1 of Riptortus pedestris. Lineage (NCBI taxonomy): Eukaryota > Metazoa > Arthropoda > Insecta > Hemiptera > Alydidae > Riptortus > Riptortus pedestris. The sequence continues at coordinate 17,760,415 of CM032232.1, forward strand.
CAATCTAAAGAATATTCAGCTGCAAGTTAAGTATTATATTATGCACACTGCAAAATTTTCCTTAATCATTGAAATTAAAAATATAAAAGATATCCTGGCACTCATTCCCGGAAAATAAAACAATGAATTTAAATTTATACTTGAACTAGCTAAGGTACCCGGCTTCGCCCGGGAAATCATGAGGCTGAATGATGGTGGTATTTTTTTTGGACTTTACTTTGCACAATATTTTTACATTTTCCCGTCTCAATGCTTAGGATTTACACGCGAGTCCGGTGTGCTGGGGATATGTAAATAATAAAAATATTTTGTGTGTACTTAATTCTACAAAATTCACAATATTTTTATATTACTTCCAGTGCATGTATCTTTATTTATACATTACATAATCATGGATTATCGCATTAACCAAATTATTCATAATCATAGAATGAATTATGCATCCCGAACCATCTATGAATAAACGCCCATTTCCTCAAATGTGGTCCAAAGCACCTCTTGGATGGTAGCTGTTTTATGTACCTAATAACCACTATTAAAAATAAACTTTTGTATGTTTGGAAGTTGAACTGTATATTCTTAATGGTACATAGCATGTTCAGTAAAACATAGTATATATTAACGGTGCAAAGTTAATAAATTCCAGAAATAACTCGGTGTAACTCTCCAGGGAGCATTCTTAAATTATAAATTTATCAGACTTAAAAAAAATCACATTTCTGAGAAACACTCTACATTACTAAAAGTATAAGCATCAAATCCCATGTAAACATAAGCCAAAGTGACAGGCATGTTTCACACCCCCCTTATAACACCCATCTGGAAATTTTAATATAGCTTGTAGTAAGGGAAGTGTTAATACCAAATCACATAAGGAGTTTCGTTTAGTTCGGTTGAGTCTTTTGTGCCATATAAAGTTGACTTCCACTAAAGTTTTTCGTGTGTAACCCATTTATACTTCGGTACACGACAAAAGTGTATATTAAAAAAGTTACTTTACATAACAAAATAAACAACTTTTGTTATGTCCATATTTGCCGAAAAACCAATAGGAAACGAAATATCGCTGTTTTTAATTTCAGACCCTACTTATAACCCCCACTCCTGTTCGTCTCAGAGAGTATTAATATTGACTAAAACCTAAGTTGGGTTAGTAGTAATCTACATACCATGTTTCATAGAATTCGGTTCAGCCGTTTACGATTCTATAAAGGACATACAGACAAACATTCCTTTATATATATATATATATATATATATATATATATATATATATATATATATATATAGATAGATAGATAGATAGATAGATAGGTAGATAGATAGATAGATAGATAGATGCTTGAATATTTGAAGTGTTTATGTACTTTTGATCTCGGAGTTTTCACAAGTGGAATATTAGCCAGAAATCCCCTTGGACCTGTTAATGTCAACTGTATGTCCCCCCGAAACTTACAATGCAGCTAACGGGTTAAGCAGAATTTAGGATATGTCCTAATTCTGTAGCTAATCATTACCTCTCTACAATTACACCGTCCTCGATAAGCGGGAAAGCGCATCTCATCGGGAAGCACAGAGCGCTAATAGTTAATATGCAGAGCTGGAGGGACAGTGGAAAATGACAGCATAAAAGGTGGGCCGAGCAGTTAGTGGGAGAGCAATTATTGACATTGATTGAGTATAAATTGATTGCTGATTATCGGCCGACGGCAGATGGAGCGTTATCAGCTGGCTGCCTCTTATCAGCCGGGAGACAGCCCAAACAGGATTATTGTTGCTCCAGTCGCTGCATTTAGCTCTCAATCCGCTCCCTCAATCCGTATCGCCTGTCAGTCCGTTTTGTCTGTGGCTGTTTAATTTCGGGAGTAAACAATAAAGCAGAATCGAATTATACTTTTACAGAATGTTTTAAATAATCGGCCAAATTGTGGGTGAAAATTTATTGAAGGTTTGAATTGGTAAAGCACAGATGACATTTTGTTGAAAAATGGGCAAATTTCCTTCAACCAACGGTAGGGTTTCGTAAATGTTAACCATCATAAATTAAATTATATCAGTCGTTCTGCTTAAAATATTAGCCCTTTCATTTGGATTTTTTTATAAAACCTCTTTTATTAGCTCAAAAATATTTATTCCAATTATTAACCAACACTCAATAATATTAATTTCTCTTCGGGTCCTAAGATAAAATTGCATATCAAACAAATTAATGCCTTTTAGTAGATTTTTTTCTAAATAAGTCAACTACTAATACCTAATTCTTGAAATTTCCAAGCTAATAGATAGAGTGGTTGGGGGCTAAACTATTCAACAGTTGTTAAATAAGATCACCTTGTTCTCTCTCTCTCTCTCTCTCTCTCTCTATATATATATATATATATATATATATATATATATATATATATATGTATGTATAAAATATCAATATTATTTTTATTATCTTCAACCTTCTTTTATAATGCCCTACTCCTATCTCAGATTTTCAGGTTAAGCCATTAAATTATATGTATCTCATGTGTTTTAATTGGTTTATACATAGGTTTCTTATTGTAAGAGGAATATTTTTATTCATTTACTCAGCATGATACAATGGCGATTCATCTTTATACAAGCATGAAAACTAATAACTGTTTAATAATCTTGATAGCAAAAATACGTACATTACAACTTATATGAAACATAAAATTGTCAATGAGATTGATTATGTTTTTAGATCCAACATTTAACAACGGACACATTTCGAATTTTCAAAAGTCCCCTCTCTAAACCCCCTCCAACTAGCTCGATTTCAGCTGTTAACGAACTTAAACCATATTTTTACGTACAACGTTTAAATATGGAGTTTGGCAACGATTAAACAACGTGTTAACAGTCGTTTATATATATATATATATATATATATATATGTATCTATATATATGTGTATATATATATATATATATATATATATATATGTATATATATCTTTGTATATATATATATATATTGTGGATCGGACATACAGACCTAGTTTTATTCGTCCCCAAATCAATGGACATACGAAAAAAAGTCCGTCACGCAGGGGCTGCGTAAACTAAGCAGATTTCCCTCGTGAAGTTTAGTAATAGATAAATATACATACTGCTAACACAACACCGTGAATAAACGGAAATAAGAAATGTTTCAATCCAATTTCAATAGCCTGCCGACAGGAAGCGTTAGGTTAGAAATGTAAACAAAACGGGTCCCGCCTCACACACGGAAAGAAAAACAATTACTGAAATAATATCAGAATATAAACTCACCAATTTTATTGAGAACTATTTACTATATCTACTAGTGTAATTAATAATGAGTCAGAATAATTGTTTATCTCTCAATCAATAAAAATTTTAGTAGTCCAAAACTTTAAGATGGGGGGGGGGAGTCACCAGTGGCATATTTGCATGATACCTCGTATAATAAAGGTCTCTTGAATATACAATTTTTGGTATTTAAAACTTCCAAAATAATGTGATTTATTATGTATCAGGAGTATTGTTTACGTTAACATGAGTAGAAGTGGCGGTTTGGTGAAAACTGAAAAATGCAAATATCTCGGCTAATTAATATTCCCCAAGATAGAGAATAAATGTATATAACAATATTTATAGTAAATTTAATTTGTAATAAGATTGATTCTGTATAATTTTTCGATCCGACGTATAGTAACGGAGATATTTCGAAATTTTCGAAAATCCTCCCTCCTCTAACCCCCCCCTCCCACTGGCCCCGATTTCAGCCGTTTAACGAACTTGATCTTTCTTTTTAAATAAAACGCCTTAAATATGAAGTTTAGTAACGATTAAACAAAAATTGCGACCGCTAGAGCGGTAACAGACAAATATATAAATAGATAGATAGATATATACAGTTTTGAACGGACCTCATTTATCAGATTTTTTCGTCATCTCCTAGGTAGGATCGATGGACATTTGAAGAAAAATGTCGAAAATTCCGTCATGAGTACAACCTCAATAGCTGATTTCCCTTAAGGGAAATCTGCTAAAAGGTTTTCCAAAATAACGTCATGAGTGCAACCTGATTTCCCTTAAGGTCATATATGTTTGTCATGTTCAATCTCAAATTTTGTTGGGTTTTCTCTCTTAGTGCTTTGAAGTTTTCATTCATCCTGAGATAATTATTTTCCAAATAAAAAGTTCGTTAATGGTTGAAATCAGACCAAGGGGAGGGGGGGTTTAGAGGGGAGGTTTTTAGAAAATTCGAAATATCTCCGTTACAATACGTCGTATCAAAAATTGGTATAGAACCAATATCATTGCATATTCAATTTACTATAAATATTGTTCTATACATTTATTCTCTATCTTGAATATTAACCAAGATATTCGCATTTTTATTAAATGTGGGCCGATAAGGAACGTTTCCCGCCAAAAGCTAGTTCGGCCGTAATGACTCTCGTATAGAGATTTCTCTATTGTATAGCTTATAAATACCCATTAATTAATTCATGTCTTCCGATATCCGAGATTGATGAAGTCCTATTTAAATACGGTTAATCAAGAGTAAATTTCATTGAAATTGGAGGGGGAAATGTCTAGTCGTGATGTTAAAATCAAAGATTATTTTTAAATTCTATTCATAGAATAGATTGAATTATTAATGGAACAAGTTATGCCAACTTCAGACGGTTAATTGGTGAAATTGTCGCCTCATTTTATTCTGGCGAAAATAAAAAATGTTGCCTTCAGTTATTTTTGATAGCAGCACTATCAAACATTAGTCCGTAACAGAATGGAAGTTCTTATTTCTCGTTCATAGAATAAAGTTCTGTCTATTTCTGTACTGTCTATTTTGAAAACATCAGATATATAACAGTGATTGAATTGATAACTCAAATACTTCATATTGGATAGGGGCTATTTTGTAAAAAAAAATAAAAAAAATAATGTACCTTATTATTATTCCCATTTTTTTAACTGGGATGACTTTAATCTTTCAGACCATCAAACTTGCGGACATAAAGCTTCACTTCAATAGTATAATATTATTGGATTGTGATGTCATTGAAGTAGTTTTATTTATTACCAGGGATGCAATTGATGAGAATGTTGTTAACTTTGAAATGACAAGAAACAGAATATTTCACACAGATCAAAAGTAGTTAATAGCTGAAATCGGGGCTGGAAAGGGGGGGGGGTTAGAGGTGGATTTTGAAAATCCAAAATATCGCCGTTATAATGAGTCGTATCGCAAAATGTTATAGAACCAATCTCGTTATAATTTTGTTTCCAATCTCTTGTAGTTAGCTACTCTACAATTCATGTTATATACATTCGTTCGTAACTCAAGTAATATGCGAGTTATTTCTAATTTATAGTATTCAGACCAATAGCCCCCCCCCCTATGATCCTTTTACTCATCGTTTTTTACAAAGAAATAAAGAATTGTGTCACAGCAGCACCTGGGAAATCTGCTAAGTATACGCAGCCCCTGCGTGACGGACGTTTTGCGTATGTCGTGAAATTTAATTTTATGGCGAACGAGATCTCAGGACTGAATAAGTAAGCAAAAAAAAAATGACTGACATTAGAAAGTTCATGCCTTGAATATTACTATATTTAATACAAATTTTTATGTTAAAAACTCTACATTTCTCTCTAATAAACTAAGTGTTCATTCGTAGATGCGTCAGAGTGGCTATATTTGTTATACTAAGTATAATAAAACTTATTCACGAGTACATTGTGTTTAAAAAAGTGATTTATAAACATCATTTGTGGCTTCATAACTCTAAAACCACTCAGATACAGCTAGTAAAATGTTATTAAAAAGCTATTTACACAGATAGTCAAACTGTTAAAGTTTTATCATTTTTCCTTGAGGAGGTTTTTGTGGTAATGGACTTTTAATATTATACTACTCCATTAAAACCTCTAATTTGACGAATTATGGGAGAAAAAAGAGTTTCTTTAATGGTTTCATATTTTTTAGAGAGCCGTGCTATAAGAGGCTTAACTATGAAAAGAGTTTTACTGTCTTCTATTAAAACGTGTATGGAAAAAAATCTCATTTTCTCTACAATTTATAAAGATTTAATGACTGACACTCACTTCACTTATCATGATAAAAGTGTTGACTATCTAAGTTTAACATCAATTTACTTAGAAGTGTATATAAGCTATTTATATATGGCGACGTTTTAGAACATTTCTCTAAAAGGATATCAGCTACTGAGGTTGTAAGGGCGTGCGGTTAGCTTTTGTGGTAATAATAAGAAAGCATTAGACTGAAATAAAATTATTAAAGAGATAATTTCCTCACCTTGATTATACCTAAGTATTTACTCTTCTTGTGGAAAGATGAGGGTGAATAATACAAGTCACTATTTGAGTTCTCCAAAGAATCAAGTATATATTGAATAAGTAACATATAATAAAATTTATAGTAAGGAAGCTAATTTTATACAACTTAAACCTTAAAAGAATGCCAATTTAGGGACTAAGCTTATCTCTAATTGAAAGAAACATTTATTGATAAAGATGTTAAAAAAAAATGAAAATTTATCTTTATAAAATACGACTGTACAACTAGGTAGAACACAATGGGTAGCCCTTTTTTTTATGGTAACTTTAGCGGCAAGTCAATAATATATGTATACACAAAATAATGATCGACCGGTCTTATATTATGAGTATAATGCTAGCCTTATAATGAGAAATAGGTACCTTCGGGAAACATATACTTTCCATGAAGTGGAGTTTCCTTCCTGTGTTGTTTTGTGTTCCCAATGAGATTCTGTCTTCTAGCTGATGGAAACTGGTTGCGGTGACCTCTATCTGCGATGCGGTGATCCTTATTTGACACTAGCGTTGCGGGAGATGAAAATTATTCGCCTTTTTGTGGAGCAATCCAACCCGCCCTTTTCACTCGGGCGATGGAAACCAACTGAACTGATGTAATGGCCGCTCAGATCAAGCGGGCCCTTGTCCTGTAGGCCAGCACTGCAGTTTCCTCTCCTGGCCACCGCCTACGTGATCTCCATATGTTCGGCGGGTTAGTGATCCAAGTAAGCGCGGGATTTTAAATTCAAAGACGACTGAACAGAGGTTGTACTCATTGCGTGATCTTTGAAAAATGTCTTCAAATGTTTTTAGTTTTTTAGATTTTTTATTTTTCATCCTTCAGTAAACCCCACTCCTACTCATGTACATACCACATACCAAGTATTGATTTCATGAGACCTTTATTTTGCGAGACATGTATGATGACGTCATTAATTAAGATTTCACGTACTTGTTTCGAAAATGCTGACTTGATCTATGCCATACTCGATATTTAACCGTTTCAGTCGACACTAATGGCCATACTTGTTATTAGCTCAGTTTGGGGAATAGAGAGAGAGGGGGGGGGGGGGGTATTCGAAACCTCAAAATATTTTCCTTAATATGAGTTGTATCGTAAATTGTTATAGAACTAATATTGTAAAACTATTAATGGTCTACAATTGTTGTTCTATTCATTATTTTCAAAGATCAATTTTTAAACAAGTTCTTCGTACTAGCTTATTTTCAGAGCCATCAGTAACCCCTCTCCCCGCCTTCTCCCTTCTCCCTTCTATTCATTCGTTTTAGCAGATTTCCCTTAAGGGAAATCAGCTATTGAGGCCGTACTCATGACGCGAGTTTCGAAAAATTTCTTCAAATGTCCATCGATCCTACCCAGGAGATGACGAAAATGAGGTCCGTTCAAAATTATATATATATATATATCTATATATATATATATATATCTATATATATATATATATATATATATATATATATATATATATTAGATATATATATTTGTCTGTTAACGCTCTAGCGGTCGCAATTTTTGTTTGATCGTTACCAAACTCGAAATTTAATCGTTTTATGTAAAAAGGAAGATTAAGTTCGTTAATGGCTAAAATCGGACCAGTGGGAGGGGGGTTTAGAGGGGGGGATTTTCGAAAATTCGAAATATCTCCGTTACCATACGTCGGATCAAAAACTTGTATAGAACCAATCTTATTGCAAATTAAATGTACTATAAATATTGTTCTATACATTTATTCTGTATCTTTAATATTAACCGAGATATTTGGATTTATATTGTGAGTGTGGTCGTTTCCGCCGAGCGCACTAGCGCTAGTGTGGCCGTTTCACTAACTATTCGTCCTCGTGAGAATAGGTTATTACTAGGCAGATTTCTCTATTGTAATACTTCACGTGGGAAATCTGCTTAGTTTACGCAGCCCCTGCGTGACGGACTTTTTTAACATGCAGTTTGAATGAAAGATGTTTATTGGATATCTATTTAAATTTATTCACCACTTTAAACCGATGAATGAGAATATATATACTTAGGTCAAAATGCATAAGTTCACTTCAAGCTTTACCTAAGCCAACACTACCACTCACCAGTCGATATAGCCGACGGATTCAACCAAACGTCAGATTCCGTCAACTCCGTTATTACCGTTACTGTTGCGGAGGTGTGCCCGAATAACAGTAATGACGTGAGTTCGAATTCGCTCGATAACCGCAAGATAACCTGCCGAGAGTGGTGTCCTAGGTACAAACTATATTCAGGTTACCATGGAAACATATAGGTGATTCAATGGCGGAGGTCAGAGTTTAAAAATATGAGGTATGTTATGTTCCGATTAAGTTCCTGTCCTTGTTCCATGTTTGCGTTAACTATGTTTTAACTTTCTTAAATAAAAAGTGATTTGTTTCAAACGTTTATTTAATTATTTAACGAAGAACGTTAAAACGTCTCTACTTATTACCGGAAGAGACAATAGAATGAGTATATGCCGTAATGAGATCTACTTACTAAGGGAGAAGAAAACAAAAAATGTATTTGGCTTCTTGAGATCTACTTTCTAAGGGAACAGACATTAGAATACTCACATGACGTCTTGAGATCTAGTTACTACCGGAACAGATAATAGAATGTGTATATGACTTATTGAGATCTACTTACTAAGGGAAAAGAAAACAAAAAATGTATTTGTCTTCTTGAGATCTACTTTCTAAGGGAACAGACATTAGAATACTCACATGACATCTTGAGATCTAGTTACTACCGGAACAGATAATAGAATGTGTATATGACTTATTGAGATCTACTTACTAAGGGAAAAGAAAACAAAAAATGTATTTGACTTCTTGAGATCTACTTTCTAAGGGAAGGGAGATTAGAGTACTCATATGACGTCTTGAGATCTAGTTACTACCGGAGCAGATAATAGAATGAGTATATGTCGTATTGAGATCAACTTACTAAGGGAACAGAAAAGAAAAATGTATTTGACTTCTTGAAATCGACTTTCTAAGGGAAGGGAGATTAGAACACACATATGCCGTATTGAGATCTACTTACTAAGGGAAAAGAAAACAAAAAATGTATTTGACTTCTTGAGATCTACTGTCTAAGGGAACAGACATTAGAATACTCACATGACGTCTTGAGATCTAGTTACTACCGGAACAGATAATGGAATGTGCATATGACGTATTGAGATCGACTTACTAAGGGAACAGAAAACCAAAAATGTATTTGGCTTCTTGAGATTGACTTTCTAAGGGAAGGGAGATTAGAATACACATATGACGTATTGAGATCTACTTACTAAGGGAACAGAAAACCAAAAATGTATTTGGCTTCTTGAGATTGACTTTCTAAGGGAAGGGAGATTAGAATACACATATGACGTCTTGAGATCTAGTTACTACCGGAACAGATAATAGAATGTGCATATGACGTATTGAGATCGACTTACTAAGGGGAACAGAAAACAAAAAAATGTATTTGACTTCTTGAGATCTATTTTCTAAGGGAACGGAGATTAGAATACGCAGAAGACCGTCTTGAGATCTGCTTACTACGGCTACTGAGAATAGACTACGGATATGACGTACTCAGATCAGCTTTCAAATCCCTGAGAAAAGGAGTACGAATCTGCTAGTTTTCAATTCTACTTAGTAAAAAGTGAACATAGTACAAAGTTCACAGAGCGCTACACATGCTTATTGAAGTTAATAATTTAACTGTACTTTGGTTGGACTAAAGTAAAACGTACCAATTGCTAAGCACGTCCTTAACATAGTGTACATTGTGTACAGACGCTTTTAATTTTTTTTTTCTAAAAAAGGAAGCAAGGCATTAAAGAACCTATAAGAAGATTTTTATATTTTTTCTCGGAGCCTTAGAAGGCGGTTCCTTTGAAAAAGCTGAGGAAGTTGTTAGAATGAGTCGAAAAGGATTGACCTTATTCTCTTTTGAATTGTCCGCATAAAAGGATTTTTCAAATCTTTTCTCTTTCTCGGCCCAACGAGCAGAACCAAGTCGGGAGTCGGCTATTCACAAAGTAGATCCTGGGGAAATTTCTCCTTCTCCCCCTTTATAATGCCGACTCTAAATGGAAATATGTATTCGAGTGCTAGACCGTAGAAAGGGCCCATTAGAATAATGATTTCGTGACTAGGAGCGAATGGAAAGTGGCAAACTTTTACACAAATGAGTGCCGATTTCAACCCCCAGGCTCTCCTAGGTGATGATTATACTCCAAGACGTATTTAACGTTCGCAACTAGACAAAGATCTTACTTAGTCGTGAATGATATGGAAGCCGATGGCGCACTGTATAATAAGACATTATTCTCATAAACGTTTCTGCTAAACTCAATTAAATTTTAACGGTCTGTGTAGTTATGATCCAGGGCTGGAGAAGTGTGCATCAGGAAAATGTTTAGTTTTGCCGTAAAACCCAGAGACATGATTCGCGCTATATTGCTGAAATAAAAAAAAAATACTTGAACAAACTGCACAATTACTTTCGGGTGGGAAAAGGAAGAACTGAAAACGTAACCAAATCGTAGGAATATAAGAATGGGAATAATCTGAAAATAAAATATAATAAGTTAATTAATTACACGTGAAATGAATAAATAGTATTTTACTAAAAAGGGGCAATAAACAACTTAAATTGCTTCGTACATACTGATGAAAGTAATTATTTCTTCAACTATTACATCAAAAAGCGTTTAAAAAAAATATAACAGAATATTTCATGAAAAATAAACATCAATTTCACTGGAGTGAAAAAAACAGATAAAATACGATATTTTGTTTTTAATTTAAAGTGGATAGTCTTAAGCGGTTTGTGACTATTGTGTATGTATTGTGTTAATGAATGGACTACCCTGATTCAGTAATTCGTGTAAGGCCTGTGGTATTTGTAAGTTATTACATTGGTGGTATTCAGTATGTATGTGTTTGACTGTTAGGTGAACATTGTAAGTCAGAGTATATTCGAGTGTTATTTTTCCCCATCAAAAACGAGTTACAACGTATTATCAGATTTACCTCAAGGAAAATCAGCTATTGAGTTTGTAATCATAACAGGATATTCGAAACATTTCCTCAAATGTCCATTAATCTACCTAGGACGACGGAAACGAGGTCCGGTCAGGACTACATATCTGCATTTACATATATAATCTTAATGTTAAGTCAGACGGACTCAGCAATAGTTCATCCGTGTTCCCAGAAATCTAATAAATGGTCTAAAATTTAATAAACGTTAATACGCAAACACAAAATAATAGAAACGACACATTGTAGCCCTGCAATGAATAAAAAGGTCCGTCACGAAGGGGCTTCGTAAACTAAGCAGATTTCCCACGTGAAATTTTACAACAGAGAAATCTGCCTAATAATAGCAGTAGTAGGATGGTATCTCTAGACCTATTCTCGAGAGACAAATAGTTACCGAAACGGCCGCACTAGCTCTCGGCGGATAGTGCGGAACATAGCCGACTCCTGCCGACCACACACACACACACAATACAAATGCAAATATCTCCGCTAATATTCAAGATACAGAATAAATGTATAGAACAATGTTTATAGTAAATTTGCAATAAGATTGATTATACACAATTTTTCGATCCGACGCATCATAACGGAGATATTTCGAATTTCCAAAAATCCCCCCTCCATACCCCCTCTCTCACTAGTCCGATTTCAGCCATTCACGAACTTGATCTTTCTTTTTACATAAAACGCTTAAATATGAAGTTTGATAACGATCAAACAAAAATTGCGACCGCTAGAGCGTTAACAGACAAATATATATATATATAATTTTGAACGGACCTCATTTTCGTCATCTCCTGGGTAGGATCGATGGACATTTGAGGAAATTTTTTAAAACTCGCGTTATGAGTACGACCTCAATAGCTGATTTCCCCTAAGGGAAATCTGCTAAAACTCATAATTTTTATTCAGTCCAAATGTTTCCTCAGTGCAAAGCTACCTCAGCAATGGCACTTAATAATGATGAATGATATCTATGATTATGACTAATATTCTCAACGGCATTTTTAACAGGGTTTGAGGGATTGATCAGGATATAGTTTGTATTTGTTCTTCAGGACTAAAAATTACATTTTAGTTAATAGACATTCAGATATAAACCCAAAACACTCAGACGGGAAAATGTAAAAATGTTATCCATAAGGCCTTGCTAAAACAAATACTGCCATTATTCAACTTCTAATGATTTCCCGAGGGAAGCCGGGTACTTTAGCTAGTATGTATATATATATATATATATATATATATATATATATATATATATATATATATCGGTTTATCCCAGTAGTCGCGTATCAAAGTCGCTTATCTCTTGTAATCCTTATTCAGTGAAGCCATACTATACCACGTTTGAAAGGTCTTAGTCCATAGAACATTCCAAATATCTCTACAGTTTCAGTCATTTACTCAGGCCAACGTTATTGCGCTTTGAAAATGGAGATTCCAGAAGGCGATTTTCGTCATGTATTGCTTTTTTACTTCCGAAAAGGGATAAATGCAGCTCAGGCTCACCGAAAATTGGTGGTGTTAATGGTGATGTCTGTTTACGTTAATGTCAGTGTCAGAACTGGTTTGCTCGATTTCGTTCCGGAAATTTTGACCTTAATGATGAACCTCGCCCTGGCAGGCCAATTGTTGAACAAGTCGATGAAATTCTTCAAAAAATGTAGGTAGACCGACACATTTCATCTCGTGACATCGCTATGGAGCTAAACATTGACCATAAAACAGTTTGGACCCATTTACATAAGAATGGATACCAAAAGAAGCCCGATATATGGGTTCCGCACGAATTAACTGTAAAAAATTTAATGGACAGAGTTTCCATTTGTGAATCGCTGGGTGAAACGAATTGAAATCGATCCATTTTTGAAAAGAATGATTACAGGTGATAAAAAGTGGATCACGTACGACAATAATGTGCGAAAAAGATCTTGGTCGAAACCCGGAGAAACTTCACAAACAGTGGCAAAGCCTGGATTGCCACTAAGGAAGGTGATGCTGAGTGTTTTTTGGTGGGATTGGAAAGGCATTGTTCATCATGAGCCGCTCAAACCTGGCCAAACCATTGATTCGACTCTCTACTGCCAACAACTAATACGGTAAAGCAGGATATTCAAGAAAAACGGCCAGAATTGATCAATAGGAAAGGCATTGTACTCCATCAAGACAATGCTAGACCACACTCATCTTTGGTGACTCGGCAAAAGTTACGAGAGTTTGGCTGGGAAGTGTTGATGCATCCACCATACTGCCCGGACCTTGCACCGTCTGACTACCACTTGTTTCGTGCTCTTCAGAACTCTCTTAATGGTGTAAAACTGGAATCAAAAGAGGCTTGTAAAAATCACTTGGTTCAGTTTTTCGCCCAGAAATCACAGAACTTCTATAGTGAAGGTATAATGGTTTTACTGAAAAAATGGCAAAAGGTCACCGATCAAAACGGCACATATATCATTGATTAATATCTAAAATTTATATAAATAAATGCGCTTTGAAAATCATGAAAAATACCGAAATTACTTTTTCCCCCCATTATATATATATATATATCAGTATTTCCGTTAATATTCCGTTACTAGTCGGATCCAAAAATTGTACTTATCCCATCATATTTCAGTTTGGATTACCTACAAATGTTGCCTATAAGTATACATATATTCTCTATCATGCATATTAACCGAGATACTTGGAATTTATAGTTTTCATTCTTATTTTAACCCCCACTCCTACCCATTTCATAATTACTTCAAGGCAGCCTTTAGTTTCTATGTTTCCAAGATAACTTTGTGCATTAAATTAAAGTAATTAACTGCCAGAAACTACTTTGGGATTATTATTATTATTATTATTATTTATTAACGTCCATATTATTATTAAGATAATTATTATATTTTACTTTTGAATTGACATAAAAAATAAATAAAAATGAGTCTCATACAAAGGCAATTTTATGAGACTATAACGAACCTTCTCTAAGACAAAGAACATTAAGACAATGGCGGCATTCGAATCAAGCAGGCGTAAACGAGTAAAGGAAATTAGAGTCTTTGAGTTCTGTAAAACAACAGTTATGAGTAAAAAAAAAGGGGTAAAAACATAAAACAATTCCGTCTTTAATGGAGAATCAGGGTAGGCTAAATGAGAAAAATGGCTGGCGCTTATTAAACTTGATTAAAATTCATGGCCTGTAAAATTTAACTCGCATCATTCAAGGTTTTTTTTTCTTATTAATTCATAATTTCTTGTAAGACACCTGTAAGACCCGGGAAACTTCCTTGTAATTTCTGGAAACTCAAGGAGTTGTGTGTGTTACATGAAGTAACACTTTAACCAGAGACTTTACAGTTTAACCAAAATTATTGCAGTCCAAATTAAAATTTAATATACCTTAGGTGGATGGATATATAGCAATAAGTATGCATGGTACATTAATAAAATTCTTTAATTTGTTCAAATTTTCATCATTTCAGGTACAATCAATATATATTTTTTAAATATCACAGTTAAAAGTAATAATGGGGCTCAGGTTAGCCATGCGAGTTAAAGCAATGACCTTGATCTCACATGGTAAACCTAGAGTGGCAAATTCGATTCACCCCTAGGCAGAGGAATTTATTTAGTGACGGTACTCATTAAATAAAATCATTAGTCCCACCCTGGCTAGAAAAGGGTGGTAACCTGTAGATAACCCGCCCCAATTAGCCTTAGTTGCAAAAAGTGGGGGGGTTAATAAGTAATAATAAGAATGTTTATAATCCTTTATAGCCAAAAAACAATCTTGACACCATCACATTTGTAAGTGAAATTTTAATGAATAGAAGAAATATTATGGTCAATGCTCTTAATAAGTCAAGAATATTATA
The DNA here is from genome assembly GCA_019009955.1 of Riptortus pedestris. Lineage (NCBI taxonomy): Eukaryota > Metazoa > Arthropoda > Insecta > Hemiptera > Alydidae > Riptortus > Riptortus pedestris. Next base: position 17,775,668 of record CM032232.1, read on the forward strand.
ACTATTAATACAGTTATTGTTATCATTTCATTTTAAAATAAATAATTATTACTAATATAAGATATTTAAATGATTAAAATTGTTAAAAAGACATGGTGGCGATAGGTTATAATTCAATTATACATTTTAATTAATATCTTAGATAATTCTAATAAATTATCAACTGAATATCATTTAAATTGTCCCTGAGGATGCCTGAAATAGTGCACATTTGGATATATTAAAGAAATTTTAATGGACCTATTGCCATATCCCCAATCCATCTGAAATATATTAAGTCTCACCCTTCATAGAAGAATATTTAAAATTTAATACACCTTAATGATATTAATATTGCTTCTCCATATCTTGAGTGGGAAATATAATAGGTACGCCCAGATTAAAAAATGAAGTGAAAAAAGGGGGAAAACTTTTATTAAAGTTAGAAAAGTGTGACACTGTTTAGGGTTCGGAGAGAGAAACTGTTTGAAGTAAAAAATTAAGAGAAATAAATAAAAGGAAAGTTCTCTTGACCCCAGTTCTGAGAGTGGGGAAAAACTGCATTTAAAACTGTAAATAACTTTTTTGTTTTGTTTTAGGAAAATTATGAAAATAGCCTGAAAAAGCTGCAAAACGTTGTTCTTGATGAAGCACAAGAAACTCTACCAAGATTTCCTGATATATCTGGGACAAGGGGGAATTATATTTGACATCTACAAAAGGATTACAAGCCTAGTCCAAGATTAGCAGCTCAAGATACAATCCCAGAATTCTCACTCATACCACTCGCATACATTAAAAAAAGACTCATGTAGCTACGCAATGCATAATTTGGGACAGAGAATGAACGATATGTAACAAATCTTACAGCTTATACCAATAAATACAAAATATTACTCACAACAATTCCAATACAAATATATATCGAAGAGGTGTGGGTTAGAGTGAAATTTCCACAATTTCTTCCCCATTGTCTTATAAGGATTATCAAAAGTGCTGTATACTTTTTAAACCACTATTACATAAATCAGAAAGTGGCTCAGGGAACAACGCCAATTTATATGTGATACTGCAAAAACCTATACATGTTCATTAGTACGACCTCAATTGCTGATTTCCCTTAAGAGAAATCTGCTAATAGAAAAAGTGTATTGTTTCATTACGTTTTAGGGCAGGCTTTATTATTAATTTATTATAAATAGGCACCGATCTCGCGAGAGTTATTTGTGCCTAGGTGGTCAAGATTCCATTTTCGTATTCTTTCCTAGTGTTAGGCAGTCCCTCTCTTCTGAGATCCCTTCTTTTAGCCATCCGTCATCCTCGCCTATGTTGCATCTCTCCTATTGTTCTCTATTCATGATCCTGTGACACAATGGAAAAACAGAGCAGTATTTTGTATATATAATCAATTTGATACATAAATATTTATCTCACTTTCTTGTCTGACCATATGTTGAAGTCCTATTATATTTCTTTATTTAAACGAGTAATTATTAAAAATCTTAACAGTTTTTTTTTTATAGAGTGACTATCATCCCCTAGTATTTCAGATAGTACTTCTGACATACCAAGGGACTTTCTGGTGTCCTCATACCTTCTACACTCTGTAAGTATGTGTGCGACTGTTAGATCTACTCCACAAGCAGTGCAGGTTGGAGGTTCTTCTCTTTTCATTTGGTGCTGGTATGTGAGCCTTGTGTGGCCAACTCTAAGGCGGCATATTACTACTTCATCCCTCCTTTTTGTACTTGTAGATGTATACCAGGGGTTCACACTACTTTTTACTATGCGCAGCTTATTGTCTCGTGACTCTTGCCATTGCCATGTCCATTGCTCCAGTGCCAGTTTTTTTTGCATGATTGATGGCGTCAGCGATCGGAACTTCTGCCATTAGTGTGCCCTCTGTGATAGCTTTAGCGGTTAAAGCGTCAGCTTTCATATTTCCTTGTATGCCAGAATGTCCTGGTACCCATAGAAATTTGACATTAATATTTTTCTTGTGCAATTCCTCTCAAATCTGTTGAATTTCTTTACAGATATTCAAGATATCTATAATTCTTGTTTTGCTTAAGTACCTTCATTTTGAGAGTAACCTGTGTTTATGTAAATTGTCAATATGGTAATTTTTGTAAATTCATATTTTAATTATACGGGTATCCTAACATATATCGCCATTTTAAATTTAACAATATAAAAGAGGATAAAATGTATTTATACATATTTTTGATATTCATAAAATTAAACAATTTATCTACCTCTTTGGGGTCATCCCCTACGACCTCTGCTTTATTATTGGAAATGTTGTATTCGTTTCTAATATTTATATGCGTATGGCATTCCATTAATATATGGTAGATAGTTAAGTCTGTGTTACTCTTCCTATATAACGGAGGGGTTGATCTTTTGTCATAAGATAACCACGCGTAAAGTGATAGTTGACCCGCTATAAAATTCTCAACTACTAATTAGAGTAAACTTAAGTAATTAAAATCCATATAATTTTATTTCGTGACTTATCGATATTAATCAGCTAACTTGACCCGCCATAATTTGTAAGCCATACTCCGGCTAGTACGGCCAGTAGAAGGTCCTATACAAAGATTTAGCCGTTAGTTTAGTTCCTTTGTGTGGTAGAGCATCTCCTGACGAGGCGAAACTAGTAGAGAAATGAAAATGATTCTAATAATCATTTGAAATTTTCATACTGTTGCGAAAATTAAATACATGAAAAATTAAACAGAGATAGTCACGTATTTGGGAAGTACAAAGGAGGTCAAAGGGTGCCGCCATATGGCCCCGCTCTTCTATCCAATGGCACCATCTTCAAGCCCGTCAAAAATTTGTACTGAATTAGATGACTGTTGGTCAGTAGGTTTTATGCGTCTGGTCACCTTTGTTTACGTTTAGTCCAAGTCTGTTTACTTACCTCATATCTGTCAAGCGAAGGGTATTAGCTAGTGGTCCAGGTAAATTGTTTTCGTGTGGTGGGGCAGTCCAGATTTCGAAGAGTCCAGACAATTCCCTTTGATGTTTCCGACAAGATATAAAAGGATCCGGCCGCCGCAAGTTAGTTTAGTACCTGGTACTTCCAGTTGCCGGGTAACCCACAACCGTTAGTTCTATTACACCCATATCAGCTCACATTACCCCCTTGAAATGGAACTAAGAGTGTTCAGTAGAAGGGGAACTGTCGGGACAACCAAAGCAGGTCACTCTGTCTCCCAACCGTCATCCAATTCTGTCACTGGATCTCAAATTAAAAAAAAAATTAGTTTAGTTTGTTCTCAGATGTCTTCAAGTGATTATCAGCACTCTAAAGTGTTTTATATGAAGAACACTGTTGTGCCGTGACTCTGTAAAGAACAGTATAGTGCCGTGTTTAAGACGGTAAAGTGCCGTTAGCTTCGCGAGGATCAGTACAGTGCCATATTTTTTGTAAACTTCGGTGATCGTGAGTGAGTCATTGGACTTTGTAATAAGAAGAACAGTGAAGCTATCAGTGCCTACTGTGAGTAGTAGTTAAGAATAATTACCTAAGTGTGTAGTGCATTGTTAAATAAATTGCGCAGTGATAAAAACTGTGAAGCTTGTGCGTGTTTAATTTTGGAATCCAAAAGAACTCTAATAAACAACGTTTATTACTGGTTTTGTAATAAACGTAACAATACTTTTGTTAACATTCCACCCTGGAGTAGTTAAGATTTCCTTTATGTCACGTGAAAATCCACTTACCTGCCCGCTAAAACATTTTAGTTATCTGCTCCCTTCATAATCCATTAAAACAAAATGGAAATACACGACAGTTCAATCATGAACACAAAAGTTTGTTTCATCGAATGCGAAAATAGACTGGAATGGAACTGTCTGTAGCTGAACTCTGAATGCTAGGTTTGAACTAAGTTGTTAATAGTCGTGACGTATGTCCAATGTTGTTGCACGGACGGTTTTGTTGGTCAAACAACTTCTGAGCTAAAATCATACTCTCATTATATTACATCCCCCATATTCCCGACAGGGAAAATATGAAATTCCCCAAGTCGCTAATATTACATTCGGAAGGTAGTTCCACTAGCAGTATTTCTCTAGGAGTTCATGTTAATCCAAGATATGAAGTTAAAGAAAAAAAAAATCTTATGTGGTGAAGACAAAAAAGGACGGTTATTTTTCGTGAAGTACTCCATGTATCTGCTACTATAACGTAGTTACACTTAATAAAAATGCAAATATCTTGGTTAATATTCAAGTATATGTATATAACAATATTTTTAGTAAATTTAATTTGCAAAAACATTGGTTTTATCATATTTTTCGAGCTGACGTAGGGTAACAGAGATATTTCGTATTTTCATAAAATCCCATATCTAAACCCCTCTCCAACTGATTGATATTTCTTTTTTACATAAAACGATTAAATATCGAGTATGGTAACAATCAAACAAAAATTGCGACCGCTAGAGCGCTAGCAGACATAAATATATAAATAATTTTGAACGGACCTCATTTTCGTCATCTCCAGGATAGGATGGATGAACATTTGAAGAAATTTATTGAAAATCGCCGCATGAGTTTGACCAGAATAGTGGCTTTCCCTTAAAGGAAATCTACTGAAACGAAACATAGATTAACAGTTGACAATAGGAATAATAAACACATATAAGAAATTGGAGTCTCGTATTGTTTATTATTTATTCTAACAATAATCGCATTTCTGAGGTGATTTAGCGAGGAATTAGTTAAATAATCACTTTGTTACATTTACGTAAGTATGTTCATTTCTGCATATTTTCAGTATTGTCTAATTATATTTTTTTGAAAATGTTGTTATGCTTCAAGTAGTGTAATACGCTGTCTATATACTGGCTACGGTCATGAAGCAATTCAGTCAAAGTGTAGGTAGGTCTATGTGAGTCCTTAAATATGCAGTCAGTAAGTATATGTTTTATAGTAAGTCTACAGTTACAGGGTTGGCAGTAGGGTTCGTCTTCTCCAGGAAGTAAATGTGAGTCAGTCGTGAATGGCCATTTTTTATCCTCGTTAAAACTACTCCTTTTCTTCTAATAGCCTTTTAAAAGTAGGCCATTCACAAGGCATATGTTTCAGTTCTGGAAGTTCGTTGTCACTTGTGAGCGAGTCTCGTACTACGATAATTGAGTGAACATTAGAGTACGAACTACAAGGAAATGAAATTCCGATATTGCTAGAGGAAGACTTCTAGCCTGGTAGTCAAGTGCATCAAAATGTTTCATTTTTCAAATTAATGTTTAATGTTAAAAGTGAATTTTCAACTATTTAATATGGAAACAGCATTGTCTAAAATCTTACCACTTGGTTAGGAGTTACCCCTCTAACTATAATTTTCCGGGAACTTTAAAGTTGAAGCATTTATCTTGGTAGTGAAACAAAAAAATGAAATAAAACTTCTGATTAGGGGCTGATGGAGTTTCAGCCAATGGGAGTTCACCTTGCTCAAGCGTCATCCATTTTAAAGGATATTTCATCTTTTTGAGATTAACCTTTGACCTAGAGTGACCTTCTGACCTTCCAGCACTGGCGATCTATCAACTTTTGATTAAAATTTTCAAAGGTATATATCGGGCAGGCGTGGGTCGGACAGAGTGCCACAGTCGCTGTGTTAATTTCTCATCCGTTCATCTGTACATTAGCTATTGGACATAGTCTGCGTTTAATGGAAGATTAGCAAATTTGAAAGTGCATCATATGTATTCATATGATTAGTGTCACAGCACTTCTAGCAGATTTTTCCTTATGGCTGGTGTCTTGGCTGCACTCAATACACAAATAATTCGTGCAAGTGTATTATCTAATGGATATTGGAAGTATTTACTGGATGATTAGCGCACTTGAAAGTATATTCTTATAAACTCGTCCAATATGTCAATCACCGTCTTAAGAGCTGTTTTACTATAAGTCTTAAAGTTATTGACTATCTATTTTATTTATTTATACAGGAGCCCCCGATAGGCGATTTGGCTCAAAGTTTCACAATGTAAAATGAAAACAAAATTATAGAAAAATAACAAAAACTGAAACAACAAATAAAAAATTAAATACTAGTAATAAAGACAATTAATAAACATAAGACATAAACAAACATAAATAAACATTAGATAAATAAACATTAGATAAACAAACATACATAAACATTAGACTAGTAATTTAAATTTAAAATGGTTTTAATAAGAAAATTATGTTTTACATATATACTAGTACATTTATATTATTATTTTTAGTTTATTTATTTAGTTTTGTACCCAATAGCAATGGTGATTTGCATTATTAGGATGATATATTTACTCCTTCATATGCTTACCTTTTTTAGTACTTTTATATTATGGAAAATATTTTTTTAGTATTTGATTCTTTCTCATATCCGTGCCTTGACCAAAGAATATAATAAAAGTTAACTCTTTTAAATCGTTTTAGGTATGCTGTAGACCTATTCTCTTTTGTATTATATGTTTTTGTAAATGTTGGTGTGTTTTAGATATGTTAGTATTTGTGGAATATATTGGCTGCTGTCAGTTAATAGTTCTGTCATATCGTGGGTTATGTGAAGGTTTTCTCGTTGGATGCAGTCTGTCAGTGTGTGTTTTATCGTAAGGTGTTTGTTGCAGTATTTGCATATAGGGTTATCAGTCCTTGTCATTAAGTTTCTATGTGACACGAATGACTAAGAATCCTTGAGTGTTAATGTCGTTGTCTGATAAACCTATTTTGGTTAATATAATATTTAAATTACATTTAACTAGAATAGCAATTATTGGTGCTTATCTCAGAGTCCATAGAATGGTTTGATAAATTGTTTGATAACTGAGAAAATATATTATACACATTCGAGCACTCAAAATAAATACACCGAAAAAATAAAATTCCTTTAGAAGCCTTGGCTTCCTACTTTAAATGAAGCCTATGAAACTATGAAATATATAAGTTATGAATATATATAATATATAATTTCATTAAATAATATCAGAAGTGGTATTAAAAAGTCCGTCACGCAGGAGCTGCGTAAACTAAGCAGATTTCCCACGTGAAGTTTTACAGTAGAGAAATCTGCCCAATAACAACTGTAGCAGAAAGGGATTCACAAGGGACGAATAGTTACGGATACGGCCACCAGAGCTCTTGGCGGAAAGTCCGGAACTGCCGAGTCCTGCCGATCACTCACACAATACAAATGCAAATATCTTGGTTAATATTCAAGATAGAGGAAAAATGTATATGACAATATTTATCGTACATTTAATTTTCAATAAGATTGATGTTATACAATTTTTCGATCCGACGCATAATAACGGAGATATTTCGAATTTTCGAAAATCCCCCCTCTAACCCCCCCCCGTCCCACTGGCCCGATTTCAGCCATTAACGAACTTGATCTTCCTTTTTACATAAAACGATTAAATTCCGAGTTTGGTAACGATCAAACAAAAATTGCGACCGCTAGGGCGTTAACTGACAAATATATATATAGATATAATTTTGAACGGACCTCATTTTCGTCATCTCCTGGGTAGGATCGATGGACATTTGAAGAAATTTTTCTCATTTTTTTCTCGTCATTTGAGTACGACTTCAATAGCTGATTTCCCTTCAGGGAAACCTACTAAAAATACAATTTAGCACTTTCTTAAATATCTTAGAAGCGACTCAAGCTAGCCAGGTGAGTTAATAACTTTGGACTTTATCTCAGATGGTAAACCTAGAGAGGCGAGTTCCATTCATTCCCGCGTGGGCAATAATAATTTATTTAGTGATGAATTCAATAAATAAAATCATTAACCCCACCATGGCTAGAAAAGGATGGCACCTAGTAGATAACCCGCCCCAATTTTCCATAATAGTAAAAGTAGGCATCAATAAATAATAATATCTTACCAGAAATTACAGGCGCCATTTATTGTTAAGACATTAGTAGGATTAGGGGTTTACGGAATGCTGAAAACTAAAAAATCCAAAAATCTCGGTTAATATTCACGATAGAGAAAATATTTGCATAATAACATTCATAGGCAATTGAATTTACAATAATATTGTTCCTGCACACTTTTTTCATCCGACGTATATAACGAAGATATTTCAAAATCTTCCATTAAGGAAAATCTGCTAAAAACCCATAGTACAATAATAAACATTTGACTAACATAATAAACAATAATAAGGAGTACATTTACTAAATATTTGTTCGAGCAGAATACAAGTAACGCCACTTTAGAATGTCAATTAATTACATTATAAAGTCTAAACCAAACTTAGTTCCTTGAGCATTTAATAAGAAAAAAAACTAAAGAAATTTTTGTGAGAAAAAAGGAGTTAAATTGAAAAAAGGGGTGAATTGGATTTAATTTTTGTTGTAAAGGAACATTAATGACATTAGGTTCCTAATGACTGCAGAGAGGAATCCGGAAAAAAGAATAATATTCGGTCATTAGCCAGGATCATTTGAATTCATCCCTCGGCAAAATACACAGCAATTTGTGACAGTTCCAGGATAAAGGAACCAAAGCCGGCCATAAATTAAACAATGGCTGCCAAATTTATGGCTTTATCTCTTCACAAAGAACGCTTGTAATTCGAATTGCTATTACGATTGCTTTGGACATGGCAAAGAACATTTTCGCCTATAAATCTTTAACGTTGTATGAAATATCTCACAAATAAGATATATTATTGGGGTAAACTTGCTAGAGAGCTTCGTTGGAGGGGAAAAAAAGTACGAAAGTATAGTTTACCTGAAGTTCCGCGTGAAGTATGGCAAAAGGTATCGAGTTATACACGTTTTTACTGCTAAAAGTCCCTCGCTCAGGAGCGGCGTAAACTGAGCAGATTTCTCTCGTGAAGTTTAGTAATAGATAAATCTACATACTGGTAACACAACACTACCGTGAATGTTAAGTGTATAAATACAATCGTTAATAAGAAGTGTTGCAGCCAATTTCAATAAGGCCGAACGGAAGCGTTAAAAATGTAAACAAACAGGCCTACCAGCCTCACACCGGAAAGAAAAACAATTACTGACATATATCAGAATATAACATAAATTTTATTGATAACTATTTACTATATCTAGTACTCTAATTAATAATGAGCCAGAAAAAATGTTATCACAATCAATCAAATTTTAGTAGCCCAAGACCTTAAGCTGGAGGAGGGGGGGGGGGGGTGGATTCCAGGGGGTCACCATGACAATCAGATTGGATCTATACAATTTTTTGATCCGACGTATGGCTACGAAGATATTGCGAAAATCCTCCCCTCTAAACCCCCTCTCTCCCTGACCCGATTTCAGCTGTTAACGAACTTGATCTCTCTTTTTACATAAGACGAGTAAATATCCTATTTGGTAACGATTAACCAATAATTCCTACCACTAGAGCGGTAACAGACAAATATTTATATATATCACAAGCAGTGATAACAGACAGTCATATAACAGTTCTGAACGGACCTCATTTTCGTCATCTACTAGGTAGGATTGATGGACAGAAAATTTTTGAAAATTCCGTAATGAGTACAACCTCAATAGCTGATTTCCCTCGAGGTAAATCTGCTAAAACCACTTTGAAGTTCCTTTATAATATCAATTTATCATATCAAGGGAAATTGAATCCGCTTTTGGATACTCTAATCAGAATAGTTTTTGGTTACCTAAATAATGAAAATATATCAAATTCATCAGCAGTATATAATATTATTTCAATGAATAGTCGTTTCTTTTTCCATCTAGGTCCATTATAGAGGTATGTTTTCCTGAACGGGAACTGCTTATTAAAGTGGTTGACTATTTTTTTATCTCAAAGGAAATTATATTTCATTCATAAGCAGAAGTGAGCGAAAACTGACGGAGTTCAGAGAAGCGATTCACAGAACGGGTTTATGCATAACTTGCAAAGCCCGTCAAAAAGTCCGGTTTTGTTTTATTTATGAATATTCAATTTCTTCTGGATGAACAAACTATGCCAGTTTTCCTCCGAAATGCGTTTATTAAGCCCACAGTGCATTATCAGATCATTGGTTCCATCTTCAGTGACTCTTGACACAAAAAACCCATTGAATGCCAAACACAAAACAATATTTCAATTAATCGAAATTTAAACAAACACCAAATTTCACAGATGAGAATACGGTATAAAATAGAACTTAAAATACAAGATGAATTTCATTTTAAACGTATAAAAAATTCATATATCATAAGATAAAAATACATAGGCATGCTAGTCAACAAGTAACAAATGTAAGACTAAATTGCTAAGTATAACATAATAAACGTTAAACATGTATTCCAAAGATCAAAATTAATTTGTTCATTTAAAGCCGGTAACTTATAAAAATCCGTCACGCAGGGGCTGCGTAAACTAAGCAAATTTCCTACGTGAAGTTTAGTAATAGATAAGTCTACATACTGGTAACACAACACCACCGTGGATATTAAGTGAATGAATACAAACGGAAATAAGAAATATTTCAGCCGATTTCAATAACCTGCCGACAGAAGCGTTAGAAATGTAAACAAACAAGTCTGCCCGCCTCACACCGGAAAGAAAAACAATTACTGAAATATATCAGAAAATAACATTAATTTTATTGATAACTATTTACTATATCTAGTATTCTAATTAATAATGAGCCAGAAAAATTGTTATCACAATCAATCAAATTTTAGTAAACCTTAAGACGGGGGGGGGGGGAGACCACCAGGACATATTTGCATGTATCTCGTGTAATGGAGGTCTTTTGAGTACTCTGAAAAATATAAATATTCTGATTAATATTCAAGATAGTGAATAAATGTATATAATAATAATTATAGTAAATTTAATTTGTAATAAGATTGGTTCTATAACATTTTTCGATCTAACGTATGGTATCGGAGATATTTCGAATTTTCAAAAATCCTCCCCTGTAAACCCCCCCCTCCACCTGGCCCGATTTCAGCCGTTAACGAACTTGATCTTTCTTTTTACAAAAAACTTAAGTGAAATCTGCTAAAACTAGAACTCGAAACACTAAATACATCTGTTATATACAGAAAATATTTTAAAAAGTCCGTCACATAAGCAGAAAAGTTTTAAAATAGAAAAATCTAAATACATTTAACACTTAACACCTCCGTAAATATTAAGTGAACTAATTCAAATGGATACGAGAAATCTTTCAATCAATTTACATCTGAATAATCTTCACAACGGAAAGGGTCTTAATCGAAAACAAACAGATCAGCAAACCTCTCAGAGCGAGATAGATAGATAGAAATATTCGAGACCGGAAAGAAAAACAAATACTGGAATATATCTGAAAAAAAAAACATATTAATTTTATTACAAACTATTTACTATAGAAAGTGCTGTAATTTATAATGAATTAGAATAATTTTTATCTCAATTACTCAAATTTTAGTAGTCCAAGAACAAAAGAAGTGGGAGTAAAAAATGCTAATAAGACTACTATTCACATGTATCTCATTTACAAACGATTTGTTGATGACAATATTTCGTATTTCAGCTAGACTTAAGACGGTTCATAATATGTTAGCCTATCCATAACTTGCGAAGACAAGGAAGAGGGTTTATTGAAGGCTGAAAATTGATCGAATAATCAAGATAGTGAAAAAACGGGTATAATAACACGTATTGAAACTTACTTTTTCTATAAGTCTGGTTCGACCCGACGCATAACGACGGAGATAATTCGTATTTTCAAATTTCCCCCTACCTGTACCGCCCCCTCCCCACCCCTTGGCATTAGTCAAATTTCACCCATTAACAAACTTAAAATAATATTACTTCAAACGTTTAAATAATAGGTTTGATAAAAAACAAACAACAATTGCGACCGCTAGAACGTTAACTGATATATATATATATATATATATATATATATATATATATATATATATATATATATATATATATATATAATTTTTACGTTTTTACGGACCTCATTTTCGTCATCTACTGGTAAGGATGGATGGACAATTTAAAAACTTACTTGAAAATCCCGCCATGTGTGAGACCATAATAGCTGATTTTCCCTAAGGGAAATCTGCTAATATTAATATATATTTAGATATTATATATATATTGTATATACATATATATATATATATATATATATATATATATATATAGGTATAATAAGGTCTGTAAAATAAAAAAAAAATATTACTCTTATTAGCATTTTTTATTCCATAGAATATGAGGCGGGATAAGAATTTTTTTTCTCCTCTAAGCTGAACCTCCAATATGAATTCAAATGTTGGCCGGAGGTAGAAACATGACACGGGTCTTGGAGTAAATCTACATTTTTATATTAAACGGAGCCCTTGAAAAAGCTAACTCATTCTGGGCCGGTGAAAGGATCTGCTGAATAAAGTTGTAGGTCTGAAAGGCAATCAGAGAGATCTAAAGGAAGCCGCCCTTTCTCCGAGCTTTCCACGGCCCAGCTGACGCGACTCGTCAAGAGCCTTCAGCTTTTCACGGCAATTGTGGTTTTTAGGGCTTATATGCAACTTTGCTTTGCTTTCATTTCAAAAACCTACCCCTGATTCCTCTCCTTTAAAATCTCTATATTAAAGCAACGTTTTAAGTATGAATATTACAATTTTCTTAAAACTCCCGTTTCTCTCGAGCCCCATAATCCCCCCCCCCTATATAAGCAATTTTTATTCATAACTCTCTGAGCCTTCATCGAAAATAAACTTTAGTGTTAAGGCATTCACTCATGCTGATCTATTTAGCTCTCAGGCAAAAATATCCTATTACTCAAGAAAAAAATCAAAGAAGCTTCTTGTGGAGTAGTGGCTAAAAATAATATCATTTGGTAATTTATTATTTAAGAAAATCACTTTATAATTTTAAAAAACAAGACTTCAAGAATTTATAAATGTTTAACGGGAGGGCTATCATTATTTACAGATAAAATATTTACTGGTTCAAAACCGCGTATCGCTATCCGATGTTATTCCTGTCGTTTTTGGCAGTTCTTACTTGACTAGGTTATCTTAGTCATTCTGTTTCTAACGTCATCAACGTTATTGTTATTATTTATTATTCACGTTTATTATCTCCTCTCGGAGTTTATTATCACCAGTTGGCTACCTTGGAGAGTTGATGTGGCAGATGACGGCCGGGGACGACCGCTTTATGCACTATTCTTCGACATCGACCAGGTTTGAGGTAACTTTAATTTATAATTACATTTTGCCATTCAAATAAATTCTAGAAGTGTTATTTTAAATAATAAAGTGAATTTCTTTTAATTATGATTTAATAATCGTCTGTGAATGGATGGCCTCCCGATAACTGATAATAGAATCTTCTAGCTGATCCTATCGGCTGCGAGGACAATATAGAAGTGCCTTATGATCAGAATAGATATTGGACACCAAAAACGTTAATGCTTCATCAGCCACAATTTTTTCCCAAACGAAGATGAGGTACAATCTTTAAAAATAAAAGATAAATATTTGGTACTTTCCTGTTATGGGGACCCCTACTGGAAAATATCGATATTTTCGATATACAATGCTTCTCCATATATCGATATTCTCGATACGTTAATTAAGATTAGGTTTAGAGAAAAAAAAAACAATTATTAACGATTAAAGCTTTTAATGAAAAATTATTATAAAACAATAAAAACAATTAAAATATCTATCTAACATAACGGAATAAAGGAAGCTAGATCAGACAAAATACAATCAAAACGATTTAAATTTTCGTGTTTGACGTATTTCCTCGACATATATTCTGAGAGATGAGTCTAAATGGTGTCGTGTTGTGCCGCGATGCCTTTTATTTCTCCATTTTGCTGATCCCCACATACGTTCCACCTGTTGTATGTTAGCTCCAGTAATTGGATCAACAAAATGGTAACTGTGGTTAACAGTAAAATGTGAGAATCCTGCCTTTTCAAGATCTTCGGTTTTATAACCTTTCCAACAGTCCGACATAATTGTAGAACCTACCTCAATATGGTTTTCGATGGCATTCTTGAATTCTGCTTCCCTCAAACCAAGTACCAGTACGTAAACCTACCTTGGTTTTGCAAGAGTTGAATTTCCAAAATGGTTTTTCGTCAGAAACATAATTCTTCATACTATGACCTTTGACACACTGTCGTTCATTATGCAACAGTCCCTTACTTTTTAAAAAAGTAATTCCACTCTTTTCTTTTGTTGATAAACCCCACAGTAACATTTTATAAGGCTATGAAAGTACGACTCTACCGAACACAGAGAATACTAAAAAACAATGGCGGTATATTTATTCTAGTTAACAGCTGATTTTGTATTCCCGGTGTTCATTCATATCGAAACAGTAGCGATATCGTATCGAAATATCGATATAAACCAGGAAATATCGATATTTTCCAGTAGGGGTCCCCATAACAGGAAAGTACCAAATATTTAAATAGAGTACAAAAAAATATTCTACGTAAATAAAGTCCAGGTCCTTTCCTTTAAGAATTGATAACAAATGACACAAGTGAATCTCTTGATTAACCACAACAGCCACCTATCTCATTTATTAACCATTTGTCTTTCCCGTCTCCCATTATCACTTATCCTATTTATTGACGTGTGATACCTCATTCTGGATTCTATCGTTGCATTTTTCATATCCTAGAATATATCTTGTAACTTACTACTTCTTTTATTATCTCTCCTGACATATTTCCACAAAGAACATTGTAAAGAACACATAATCGAATGTGCCTATTAGTTTTGACGAACCATGCCGGTGATGGATATAGACAATAAATGATCTTCATGAAACATTTTAAAATTCAGAAACTGTTTGCTTCCCCAGCATATCTATTATATGTGTTTACATATATACACACACACATGTTCATTTATAAAGGACATTACACATAATCTTTAGCCAACAACACTTACAGACTACTACTCAACACAGGTACATACTGGACTCGGTAGTAGCAACTTCTATTTACACAGATTTAAACTTCGGAACACCAATACAAGCCCTTGTGACAACATTACTATACAAACCACAGAACACCACTGTACACTAAGACACAAGTCAGACATTTATTAAAAGATCAAAAATCAAGGAAAATTACCAACAGGAACACAGAAGGAGATTATAACAAAACAACCTTTTATTAAAAAAAAAACAACTTCAAATCTGTGTTAATAACAATTCAAACATTAAAAAGTTTTAATGTAATAATCACAATTTAAATTAAATCTAGTCAATGCCAACACATGCTAATTATTAACACACCTTTTTCTTTGCTTTATATCTTTTCAAATATATTCTATAATTATTTGTATTTATTTTTTTTATATTCCTAAAATCCTTATTTCAATTAATTTAATGTAAACAACATATGAAGACAGACTTCTTAAGCGTACATGTTATAAACAAATAATGTATGATACATGAAGGAAATACACATTTGCACATGGCTAATTTATAAAAGAAAACAGAAGTATATATATATATATCACCATCAACATTTAAAGATAATGTCTAGGTTTAGACCTAAATCTGAATTTCCCCTTCATTCCACATCCCCAGATTCAACCCTTGGCTTAGGTCTTTTCTCTCGCACATATTTCCACTTTCTAAATTATATTTTCAGAAATCAGTCCATTAGTATGTGTTTTTAATAATCAAATTATTAATGAAGTATACTACCATTTATATTATTATACCGAAACGAGAAGAAATTGATCAGATCGTCAAAAAAACAGCAAGTAATCCATATTTACTTATGACGGCGTACATTTATCACCGTTATATACTATCTGGTTATTAATTAATTATTTTTAGGGTTTCTGAAGCTCAATCAATTTCCAACTGTAGCCATCCAACCACATATCCATGGATTATAATAGATCCGATTGGGATTGCCGAAGGTGGCCTCGTACTTTGCTAACAAGATTAGTAGAAGGCCAACAACAATTAACAAGTTTGGAGAGCTGCGTCACGAATCTGTCACCGCTTCGTAATGGAGCACTCGAGTTCACTGGAGTTCATCAAGGTACACAAATACTTGGTACAACCTTCCAACTCTATATATATATATATATATATATATATATATATATATATATATATATATATATATCGTTAAATACTGAGAAAAACAAAAAAAAAACATATTCATCTATCTATAATTTTTGATTAGTTTTCAAAAATTTATTAAAATATCGGGTAAAGAGGAAACATCGACATTTGACCGCGCTATTAATAGTTAAAACTAAAATTAAAAATTAAAATCTGAAGGCATAAAAGAAAACAGTACGAATAACTCGCCGAGTACATACGTTACAGAAATATGAATAGTGCAAGAATTGTAGAGCATCAATAGTTTAACAAATTGTCAATAGTCCTATAACATTTTACGATCAGTAATAACGGCAATATTTTGAATTTTCAAATTTCCCACTCTAAACCCCACCTATCTCAGGTCCAATTTCAGCCAACAACGACATACCAAACACGATCTTTAATGTTGACTGTAACAGTTAAATATCGATTATGGTATAGATTAAGTAAACATCTTCGAAACCAGAACCTAAAATCTGAATTCATGGCGTCAATGACGCTACAAATTTGCACGCATCCCGCATAATAAAGGTATTTTGAAAACAATATTTGGTATTGAACCGTAAAATAAATTATTTCATGATATAACAGCGTATTTGTACTCTGAGATGAATATGAATGCTGGTTTACAGAAGGCTGAAAACTAAAAAATCCAAATATCACGGTTAATATTCATGATGTATTAAATCAATTAAATTTTCAATAACATTGTTTCTATACAATTCTTCAATCGTACAATAAGGAAGATATTTCGAAATTTCCCCCAGTTATTGGCATTGTTCTCAAGACGCGATTTTCGAAAAATTTCCTCAAGAATACATCGATAAGATATTTATAATAATATTAATAATTTATGAAAAAAATAAAGATAAAGCTTGTTAACCGCTGAAATCTGATGAGTGGGAGGGTGGAAGTTAGGGTTAGAGGAAGCGAATTTTGAAAACTCTCTATTCCGATGTTATATGTCGGATAAAAAAAGTGTAAAGAGCCAATCTTATTGCAAATTTTTATACATTTGTTTCAGTATTTTGATTATTTACTGAGATATTTGCATTTTTTAGTTTTCACCCTCCATTAAATCCCCACTCCTTTTCATGTGGTATTATTCGAAGATTAAATAAGAATTATTGTTCTCCTTGAACTTTTACTTTGTAAGGCAAAAGGAAATAAGTTCTGTGATGACGCCAACAATTGAGATTTTACTTATTCACTCAAAATAATGTTTATTTATCTTTTTAATTCAACATTAAAGTTCTTAGTCTTTAGAGGCTGACATTAGGGGTAAAAGAGGGATTCCGTTTCTATAACTTGAATCAAAACGTGTTATAGGCTTATGCTTTTTTTTATTTTCACCTCATAGTAACCCTATGAGGAGTTATTTATTTGAATTCATGTTCCATTGACACATGGGTGTATGATTATATTTAAATGTATTTTTATTTTACAATATATACGCATTAATCAACTATCTACTCAAATATAATATAAAAAATAATAATAAAATAAAATATTAAAATAGATAAGATAATCAAATAAAATTAAAAAATGAAATGAAAAAATATATAAATAAAATAAGAACAAAAAACAAATCAATTAAAGTTAAACTGAACCGATGTTTAATTTACGAGTCTATGTAAGGTAAATATATTGAATTATAATTCCCATTCCTCACATTTAACTTTACATTCTAAGAATCAAGCTTGTTAAACTATTGATGCTCTACAATTTCCCATCTAATCAACATTTTTTTGTAGTTAAATATTAAGCGAGTTATTCGTAATTTCTTCTTTTCAGCTCCTCCTTAGTCCCACCCTGGCTAGAAAAGGGTGGCAACCTGTAGGTAACCGTCCCAATTAACTATAGTTGCAAAACGTGGACGTTAATAATTAATTAAATTGTTTTCAGCTCCCAGTAAGGCTCCACTTCTACTCGTCGAATTTTGAATTATTTTTAGATATAGAAAATATATTGGGAGAGTAGATCAATAATGTGTATTCCAGCACGAGTTAGTTAATGCAGCACCTCATGTGCGGATGCTTGTGTTGTAAAAAGAAAGCTAAGCAGTTTATAACCAATGGACATTCTTTTAACACTTCTAAATTTCATTAAAATTATTGTTCTAATTGAATTCTCTTCAAACTTTGGTAGTTCCTCGCCCACCCAACGAATAACAGGACTCATGTTTCAAAATGTATAACTTTAAATTAAATTCCTATTAATAAAACAACAGTCATCGTTTGTTGGAGCGTTTTGTTTGTTAATGAATACCCAATCATCTTGAGAATTACAAGCACTCCCATTCACCGAAACTCATTAAAAAGTTTATCTACAGCAATCAATGTCATCTCTCCAAAATAAAACGAAAGTTTTCTTCAGAGCAGAGAACATTTCCACTTTACAAGGGATTATTTCTCCCTTACAAAGAACACTTGAATGGCACGGCATGTTCTGTGTTCGAGAACCTTGTTATAAAGGCAATAAGGCAAAAGTTTCTTCGTGCTGTTAAAATATGAAAAGCAGCGGGAAACAAAGTAAGCATTAATTTTCATGAGTGGATTATAATCTCTGTTTCGTGTTGTCAAAGTTGCGAGCTAGAATTACAAGGTCCGTCATTGGAGTCTTGTTTACAAGATGTTTGGCTCGTGCCTGGGTCTAACTAATCTGAAGAGTAATTGACGCGATTTAGAGAATATTTCCTCCATTTAGAAAGTTAGTAAAGTAGTGTAGAAGATGAATTAGCTAACACCTGTAAAATAAAACTGGTCTTGTCGCCTCATTTCTTTCAAAATCTGAGGTAAGATTAGCTATATGTTTGAACAAAGATCTGGTAGACTAATAAAAAGTCCAAAATGCAAGGTCTGCGTGTACTAAGCAGATTTTCCAAGTGCCGGTATTACACATTTTTGATCTCCTCTCACCAAATATTCTCTATTCCTATGTAATTGCGCGAATAACTCTCTTAACACTTGAGTTAAGATAAAATGCATAGAAAAAAATCGTAGGACATCAATATTTTAACCAGATTGGATGTACAAATTTTACGATTTGACTTAAAATAACTGAAATGTTTTGAATATTCGAATTCTCCCTTTTCTCTAAAACCCCACTATTCCAGGTCTGATTCACACTAATAACTGATGACTAACTAATATATGATCTATAGTGTGGAATCAAACGGCTATATATGGTACAGATAAAATTAACATTTTCGAGCAAAGACGAAAATTGTTTATTGACGTCAGCACAAATATTTTGAAAGTAAAAGTTCAATGATAACTATATTTGGTACTTAACCTTAGAATAAAGTGGTTTATGATAAGACAGCTTATTGTTAGTATGACAAGAGTAGGAATTTGGGTTTACATAAAGCCGAATACTAAAAGATTCATATATTGTGGTTAATATTCACGTTACAAATTTATAAAACAACATTGATAGAATATTAAATTTTCAATATGATTTTTTATATAAAATTTTTTGATCCGACGTACATTAATGGAGATATTTTGAATTTTCGAAAATATCCCCCTCTACACCCCCACCCACTGGTCCTTCCCATTTTATGAAGACGTCTGTTTTAATAAGTTTAATGGCATCGTGTGCTGTAATATGATCAGTGTGTAATATGTAGTCATCTGTATATATGAAAAGTCCTTGCCTGTTAAATAATACTTAAAACTTGGGCAAAGCCTTCTAAATCGAATGGCTTAATTTCATAATTATCTGAGCTACAGCCTGCTAACGACAGTGTGTTTGTATAAAATTGTTTGAGATTATTTCAGTATATTCAGGGTCATAAACAATTAATGGAAACGTCAGCTGTCATGTTTTATATAGAACGCTTTATGTTGTTTAAAGAGGATGTACAGGAAAGCTGACAGCATAAAGTAAACCAGTTAGGAACGCTGTTCCGCAACACGGGAGTAAATAGAAGCTATGAGAGCCAAAGAGGTACATTTAGTTATTAAATCTGCCTCTTTGTAAATAATATATGATATGACCCTTTTGAAGCAAACCTTCGCAATCTGACCCTAATGTCGGAGCACATTAGACCTTATTAATTCACAAGAAGCACTTCTTCCGCAGAAGACATTTCTCACGTTCAACGGCTGCTATTAATATGTTTAATGGCACATTTCCTATGGAAGTACTTGGAATTCAGAATCGATCGACTGTCATCGAAAATGTGGATAATTTCATTAGCAAATTGAGGTTGTACTCATGATGCGACGTTGCGCTCTTTCATTACTTATACCCACCGAAATCCATAAAATGTGTGATGTCCTCAAAATAGGATTTTCTAGGCCTCCTTCTTTCGCTACGTCTAAACATCTTACCATAGCAAAACACATGATACTCAATTCGTGGCAGAAACCATAGTTTCCCACAATTGACAACAAACTTCGAAAACTGAAACAAATACTTCGTGAATGGACTTTCTTCAAAAAGGCTATTAGGAGAGAAGTAGTTTTAACAAGGTTAAGAATTGGTCATTCACGACGCAATCACACTTACTTACTGGAGAAGACTGCCAACACTGTAATTTAGACTTACTATAACACATACACTAACTGACTCCTATCTAAGGACTCACATAGACCTACCGTACACTTTGACTGAATTACTATTAGACTGTAGCCAGTATACACGTATAGGCCGCGAATTACACTACTTGAAACGTAACTACATTTTCAAAAAAAATATAATGAAGGACAATACTGAAAATATTTGCAGAAATAAGCATGCATATATATATATATATATATATATATATATATATATATCTTATGATATACCCAAGAAGTATCTTTCTCCTATTACCGATGGTTTGATAAGAATTTTGTTCTTGGTTAATCACAAAACTTTTTTATGGCTCCTCACAATTTTATTTCTTATAAACGCTGAGCGCTTTCGGGGACTAAATCCCCATCCTCAGAGCGTCAGAGCGTAGGGCGATCTTATAGTCTTGGTGCACGGGTAAAACCTGCCGATGCACTCCATCGGCCATTGAGTGCATCGGCAGGGTTTAGCCGTGTAACAAGTCTATAAGATCGCCCTACGCTCTGACGCTCTGAGGATGGGGATTTAGTCCCCGAAAGCGCTTAGCGTTTATAAGAAATAAAATTGTGAGGAGCCATAAAAAAGTTTTGTGATTAACCATTCATCACCCTCACCAGCTAAAAATAAAAATGACTTTTGTTCTTACATACCCCCATTTAAAATTGAGTGGATATTTTATTAAAGTTCCATTATTCGCACTCGTAAATAAATATACTCCACACGAAAGACTTCGCAAACATTTTTATGGTAATCATGTGCCAGATCAGCGAAGCGATTATGGTTTTGGTTTAGTGGACTTATTTCGAAAGGCTCATTCATTATATACAATGGTGGGAAACAAGATATACAATATCCTAGTGACGTAGACATCCAGAAGAAAATAAGGAATTTTCATTCCTCTTTGAAATTTTCCTCGATGACTATGAATACTCCTGGCCAGGGAAACGAGACGGTCTCCACACCAGCACGAAAATGAATGGCGGCCTGCCATGAACCAAGGCAAGCTGGGTTCTGGTACTCAATCTTTCTACTCTCATGTCTGCAACTATCCATCTTCACCAACCAATCGATCATAAAACTCTAGATTATCAATTGATTCAGTATATAATTGATATTAAGCTGGCTATAATAAATTAAATTAATTAAAATTTAAGAAGACAAATGTAACAAGATCCTAAGATGAGAAAAGTCTCGCTGGCCTAGTTAGCAGGCGTACACGTGTAAAAATCCGATGATAGAAGGGGTGGATGTTGATGACTTCAAAAAAAAAAAAAATAACTCGTTTATCACTTGAGTTACGAAAAATTTAATAGAACAACATTGTAGAACATCAACAGGTAACTAAGATTGCTTCTATAACATTTTGGATCCGGCTCATAAAGAGGGAGATATTGGTTTTGTTTTTTTCGAATCCCCCCCCCTCTAAACCCGTATTCCAGATACGAATTCCGCCAATAACAATTATGATATAGAATGGTATAGATAAAATAAAAATTTTCGAGTAAATAATGAAAAAACTTAGTTGATGACAACATCACAACAACTCAGTTAATAATCACGATAGAGAAAAAAAACCATACATAACAACATTTATAGAACATTACATTTGCAATAAGATTAGTTCTATACAATTTATCGATCCGACGTATAATAACGGAGATACTAACAATTTTCGAAATTACTCCTCTAAACCCCTCCCCCTTTCTATTGATCGCATTTCCGTCGTTAACGAACAAGATCTTGATTTTTTTTCATATAACGTTTAAATATTGAGTTTGGTAACGATCAAACAAACATTTCGAACTCTAACAGATATTATATATATTTAATTTTTCCCTCAAGGGAAATCTGCTAATACTCCTTTTGCTTTCGAAGGCTTGTTCAGCAAGTGTTATGCTTCTATCGACTCCCTAACTAATTTTTTCAAGTATACTTTTTCCAGTTCAAATGTTTATATATTCTTGGTTGTCTTTCTTCATATATATATATATATATATATACACACACACACACAAAGGTGGAAGAAGATTGCCATGTTGCGTAAAGCCAACAGGAAATATATATATATCATATGTTGAAAGTAGAGATAGAGGTAGCTGGACATACATGAATGACTGGAAATGGTGGAGGGCTTTAACTGGCTGTAAGTGTGGGAGAAAGGTTGAAAGGTATTAGGGAGCTGCTACGTGATGGGAGTGAGAAAGGACTGGCCGATCTCACACCTTCTCAGCACAACCATCACCCATCTCAATGCTTATTCCATCTTTCTCAGGCTTCACTCGGAACAATGTGTCAAAAGTCTGTGTCCAAACTGTCAACGGCTCTACTCCTCTGATTCGTTTCACAAGTAGCTGTACGACTGTTCTTAAGCACACAAAAAGGTTTAGAATGTGTCACTTTATTCTTCAACTCATGATTCCAAAAACAAAACCCTACATTGTGAATCTTCCGAACATATGTTTTATACCTGACCTCAATCATACAATCACAAAGAGACATAAATATAACAATCTTTCATTATAATATTCACTCCCTAAAATGACCTTTTGAATATAAGTCTATTTCTCTTAAGGAAAATCACCAATTGGAGATTTTCTCATGAGAAGTTTTTGTAATAGTACAAATGTCCATTAGCCCAATCTAGGCGATTAAAAAGCAGGTCCTTCCAAAACCATATGTATAGATAGACAGGTAGATAAATGCATAAATGGACAGATAGATAGGGATAGATGTGTTTCTCTGTTAAAGCCATAGCTGTCGCAATTTTTGTTCGATCGTTTTGATCTTGAAAAGTTTTATTTGATCTATACCGTTCTCGATATTTAATCTTTTTTGTTAACAATTAAGGTCATATTTGTTATGGCAGAAATCTGGCATCGAATAGTTGGGGTATAACTACCGACGTTATACAAGATGGAACTGTCTGGTTCTTGCAAGTGGCCGCATTTTTGCCACGTCTTGGATGACTTCGTCCCTGATGAAGTTCCAGGTATTGGTAGCCTTATTTGAGTTGGATGTTCTGACGCTGATTGCAGACCTCCTCACTTCCACATCTTACAATCCATGAAGGCAGTTGAGGGAGTGTCCATTTACGGATCTCTGAGACTCGTGCGTCAAGAAACTCATGGACTATACTCAGCTAGGGAGTCTCAGATACTCAGAAATCTCGTCCGATCTACCTTCAGCACAGATGTCGTCCGTTTCGGGCTTGCAGGAAATTCTGGCTGCCACCTGGAAGGTGATCCTGCCTGGCTGATCCGTAGCTGGAGGTAGAGTGGCTTGAAGCCTACGACTTAATAGAATAGGGCGTATATACCCCACGCACCACCACGTCCCATGAACCTTCGACCAGCTCCAGCAATAACGCCATCCTGAGGAGCTGAAGATGTTTTCCACAGAGATAAAAGATGTCCGGCATTGCTGAACAATACGTGGAGAAAACGGCAGTCAAAACCCCCGTAAGCTTTTTTGAGTATCCCCGGATGGCCTTTGGCCTTAAGAACGCTCCGCAGACATTTCGGCGATTTGTCGACAACATTCTGCGGGACCTGCATCCGTAATCCCCTTCTTAGATGACTTCCTCGTCGCATCAAAGACACCGGAAGAACAAGACCAGCATCTTCGCGAAGTCGTCAAGCTTCTGCACGATTTCAGCCTAGAATTATAAATAGAGAATATGAGGTTGAGATGAGGTCACATGTACGCTATATCAACACGTGGGAAATCTGCGTAGTTTACACATACCCTGCGTGACGGACTTTCTGCTTCTTTCTTTAAAAAAAAAAAAAAATGGATATTAAAAGTGGACATGAGATGTTGAGTTGTGCAATTGCTCCAAGTGAATAGTCGTGTCAGTGTAAGTACAGCAATAACTAATCCTTAATAAACTTTGTGCAGGCCCATTATTACCAGAGTGCCCTAATGCCAACGCCTGTCCAGCTTGCAAGAAAATATTGCGATTCGATTAGACATATCAAATTTTATATTCGCCTGTAACTTCAATGACAGTTGGTACTATAAAATGAAGAGATACACCAAATAAAGAAATGTTAATAAATTGATAAATGGGGGAAAAAAACTGTAGGTAATCCTAATATTAATTGAGTAATTAAAGTACCGTTAAGGGTTTTCCACCTTCTCTAATTCCAATTTCCTTTAAAGCAGTCTTAAGGAAATTAGGTCTTGGGATCAATATTCAATTAATACGGCATTAAAATATCTTAAGATGAGAATCCCACTCTCAATGCTGCCATTGCTAAGCTAAAAACATTGCTATTAATTTTTTTTCTGTTTCGTTTTATTTTATGATCAAAAAGGTAATAGACCATGATCATTCTTTCTTCGGAGGAGGGAGGGGGGTTCTTTTCTTAATCTGTGGTGTTAATGTGAAAAGTTTGTACATTCAAATTATTTGCAGCCGCTTAAGTAATATTAACACTTAAGATTGCTGTATGGTTTACAGTTGCTGATATTCTGTACGACAATTCAAGAACTCAAACACATCAAATCTTCAGGACCACTCTTCTTTAGCCAGTGTGAGACTTAGGACTTTATTTAATGAATTGGTTACTAAATAAATTCCTATTTCACTGGCGGGTATCAAACTCCAGTGCGAATTAAGGCCAACACTTTAACTCGCTAACCTCAGCAACTGAAATAAAATTAATAGACAATGCATTGAGTATAAAACATTTAAAAATCTTAACCGATGGCGTCAATACACAACGAATTTGCACGTATCTCATAATAAAGGTTTCTTGAAAACAATATTTGGTATTTAACCTTAGAATAATGTGGTTCATGATATGACATCTAATTGTTAGTATGAGACGAGTGGGGTCTGCTGAAGGCTGAAAACTAGAACATTCAAATATCTTGGTTAATATTCATGATAGTGAAAATATGTATATTACAACATTTATCAATTATTTGCAATAAGATTGGTTTTGTACACATTTTCAACCTAACTTATAAAGTCGAGGGTATTTCAAATTTTCTGATTTCCTCCCCTCTAACCCCCCCCCTCTACCACTTAAGATTTTAGGTATAAACGAACTCGATCTTTATTTTTTCATAAAACGTTTCAATATTGTGTTTGGTAACGATTATTCAAAAACTGCGATCGCTATAGCGGTAACAGACAAATATATATAGTTTTGAACGGACCCTATTTTAGCAGATTTCCCTTAAGGGAAATCAGCTATTGAGGTCGTACTCATGACGCAATTTTCGAAAAATGTCCATCGATCCTCCTAGTAGATGACGAAAATGAGGTCCGTTTAAAATTATATATATATATATATATATATATATATATATATATATATATATAAATATATATATATATATGTCTGTTAACGCTCTAGCGGTCGCAATTTTTGGTTGAGTGTAACAAAACTCGATATTTATAAGTTTTATGCAAAACTACAGATCAAGTTCGTTAATGGCTGAAATTGAACCTGTGGGGGGGGGTTAGAGGGGGGATTTTCGAAAATTCGAAATATCTCCGTTACCATACGTCGGATCAAAAAATTATATAGAACCAATTTTATTGCACATTACATTTACTATAAATATTGTTCTATACATTTATTCTCTATTCTGAATATTAACCGAGATATTTGCATTTTATTAAATGTGGGCGGTTAACGAAAGAGTGTTTCTCGCCAAAAGCTAGTTCGGCCGTTTCCGTAACTGATCGTCTCTCGTATGGAGATTTCTCTATTGTATAACTTCAAGTGGAAAATCTGCTTAGTTTACGCAGCCCCTGCGTGACAGACTTTGTTTGTCTTCTTCTAGGTAGGATCGATCGAAATCTTTCGAAACTCAAGTCGTGAGTACGACCTCAATAGCTGATTTCCTTTAAGGTATATCAATTAAAATTTGTTCGGGCCGTTACACAGACATGAGGAAAATCGATGTTCATGAAGGAAACAAAGTTTTTTCATCAGTGGACTAAATTTTATACGTTTATACATAAGTAAATGTCGAATATTACTACGAGTACGAGCTACCTTTTTAAGTTTTTAAATATAGAGTAATTTTCAAAAAAAGAATTCTCAAATTGGAAAAGAATCACAGATTAAGATTTGACAGTGACGTCTGGCAGTTTGAAATATTGAATGAAAATAAAGAGTAGGGAACGGAAGATTGCGTAGGTATTTGGAGGAGGAGAGAGTTGCTTGAATTCACTGGACCACATCGGGCCTTGAAATCTAAAACTTGTTATAACGGAATATTGGATCTCTATGGCCTTTCCTCGCTGATCTCATTACCATCCTTCGACTCGAATATACTCTCTGGAGTTCTCCGGCAAGAAGGAAGTATCCCCACCCCCCTCACCGCCCACACTCCGCCAAATTCTATTTGTCAGTTCCAATGGGCTCCTTTCGGCTCTCACACAGAGAAAATATTCGGTGCGAAGTTGGTTCGTGTCCGGGTGACGGTTGATGATCAGCGGAAGCGCCCAATTCATAAAATAAAATCCGTCAAGAAGGCACTGCGTAAGCTAAGCAGATTTCCCAAGTGCTGGTGAGACACACTAATGATCCTCATCTCACCACGTAACCTATATTTCTTTGTAAAAAAATGATGGGTAGAAATGCGAATATTCCTATAACATTCACCTCTCGACTTTACTGAAGGTTGATATATATATATATATATATTGTAACGAGCTAGCATCAAGTCCTGAGAGACTACTACACCCGTCTCTATGTGCAAGGGATATAATAGTAATAGGGCTTATTAAGAGAGGGTACCACCTGTCAATACACAGTGGAATCATCTAATATAGCTGTTTAGACGGAAGGCTTGTTTTAAAGGCAATAGTAAGAGAGCATTTAGACTGAACCATTTGTTATTTCTCCTGGAGAGATGAGGGAAAAAGAAACAAAAACAAAACAACTATGTGAGTTCTCTTAAGAATTAGGTATATTGAAATAGTTCATTATATATCTATATACTACACGTTATATCTAGAGGTTGAACAAGACAAAAGAACTTTACTTTATGCACTAACTTATCGGCAATAGAAATTAAGAATTAAGTATACTATAATAGAATTGCAATTTGAGCAGTAAACATAGGAACGTAAAGTTATGAACTAATATGGCGGCCATATAACTATATACACTAAATGAGCGATGGGTCCTATAATATATGAGTACTCATTCGATATTTGCGCAAATAATGCTAGCATTATTAAATAGGTACTTGCGGTAATCATGCACTTTCCTCGAACTGATGGAGTCTTCTCGCTTGTTGCGGTGATAAACACAGGCTGGTAGGGTTGCAGAGAAGGAGAAAGGCGGGAGCAGAGAATGAGAAGTCTGTTCACTCCAGCAGATGCACACCAAGAACTGACTTATCTTTGTAAAGGCCGCTCAGATCGACTGTATGCCACAGCCTTCGCGCTCTGCAGGTGTGTGTGTGGCGGGTTTATGAACTAGCTAAGCGAGCGCGGGAGATACAATTCAACTGGCGACTGAACAATAGCAATGGACCGAGAAGGTGCTGACAGTCCCAAGTACAATCTGGAGAACGGGAATGAAGGAGTCCGTACCGAGCCGCGAAGGAGTGAATGCCCTTTTAATATTATTTTTACATTTGCAAAATGTGTTAAATATAGCAATAAATAGAAGAGGGGTCTGTGAGTAAACCGAAAATTTTATTTTATAATATATAGATAGCTAAAATTATATGTATCCGTAGACTGTTGCCCAAATATAGAGACGGTCGGACTCTCCAGAGTACTTTCCGTGACGAGTCCATGTGAGCCGAGTAGTTAATTAAAAAATAATAATAATTATTATTAACATAATAATTAACTGTGAAGGCGTTATAATATATATACATATATATTTATCTGGTTAAGCTCTAGCTGTTGCAAGATTTCTTTGATCGTTATTTAATCTGTCCGTGTAAAAAGCAAGATCATGTTCGTTAATGGCAGAAAACGAATCAGTGGGAGTGGGGGTTTAGAGAAAGGAATTTAGAAAATTTCAAATATACTACTATGTCAGTTAAAATAATTGTACCAATCATATTTAAAACTAAATTGCCTATAAATGTTGTCAATATAAATTCTTTCTTTATATCAAATATTAATCCAGATATTTGCATTTTTTAAATTTTCAAACTTCAATAAACCCCCCTTGTTTGTCATCGCACATTATGAATAAGCTAACATATCATGAACCGTCTTATTTCAAGCTTAAATACCAAAAATTGTTTTCAAAAAATCGTTTCTAGTTGAGATACATGCATATACGTTCTGATTCTGATTATTCTGGTTCGTTATAGATTACAGCACTACATAAATCAAATAGATTACAACAAAATTAATATGTTATATTCAGATATATTTCAGCCATTGTTTTTCTATCTATCTATTCACCTCTGAGAGGTAGACTGACCAGTTTGTTTACAATCCAGACGCTTTCCGTTTTAGAGGTTATTAAAATTTAAATTAACTGAAACATTTCTCATTGTGTTTGTATTTCTTCTCTCAATATTCACTGTGTGTTAAAAGTAAAAGTATATAGATTAATCTATTGTGAAACTTCACATAGGAAATATGCTTCGGTTACGCAGGCCCTGCGTGGCGGACTTTTTTTTTTAACTCAGTTTTGATTTCATTAACATTTAAATTTATAATATTATTATTAAATGTCACGTGATCGATGATTTAGCTGTGTAGTCAACAACTCACAATTGGTGAGCAGAGACACGTAATACTTTAATAAAGTTCTCTGTATAAATAAGAAAAATGACTTATCCAGCTGCAAAAAAGAAGGAAATGCAATTAATTTTGTCTATGATTAAAATGAAAAAGGAACAAAATATATATTGGTATTAGCTTTTCGGCCGATAAGGAGACTCCAGAACATGGGGATTCTATCCAAGGAGGACAGCTTGATTAGATTAGATTTGTAGATGGATTTGAGTAGCCATTTCTCCGTGAATATATATATATATATATATATATATATATATATATATATATATATATATATATTCAGTGAAGTATTGGGTTGAAGAGTGATGCTTTGACATACCTGTAAGTTCGTAAGTTCAAATGAGGTGTGTCAATAGAACTTTGAACTAATGTTCTTCCTCTCACAAAAGGACAAGTCCCTTGTTATGGAGTTTGTTCTGATCAGTTTAGCCAACCTTTGAAAGCCATTGCGCGCAGCTAACTCAATAAATGAGGCGCTCAGAATAATAGTGGCCTAACCCCAAAAAGTAAGATTTGTGTAAAACCAAATTAAAATTTGTCCTTAATTTGAACTATTTTTGTATTTTTTATTTTTGATAATTTAGTACTAAAAATTTGTCCTTATTAACAGTTTTGCTAGAGCATTTTATATGTAACACCCAATTTCATGAACATTTATTAATTTATTAATAAAATATGGGTTGGGCCACTATAATATTAACCATTTTATTAATAAATATTATAATCGTGGTTTAGGCCGCAAGGTTTAAAATTAATAAACTCAACAATAACGCATAAAATATTTATTTTTCAATTATAAAAACTTTTAATAGTTAAAATTACAAGTTTTTTTTTTTTTTTTTTTTTAATTTTAATCATTGTCTTCTTCTAATTCGTTGTCACTCTCATCTATAGGAATCGTATCTGGGATGGACTGGCAGCTTAGAAGTTTCTTGTAAAATTTGTGTTTATAAGGTGGGATGAATTCCAGGAGACTTAGTAAATCTCTTTTCTTGTTTTCCACAATTTTCTTCCCTTTGGCAGATAGAAGGTCCAGCGTTTTCACTTCTTTGGTCATCCTCTTCAGCACATTTACACTGTAGAACGGAACGTCTTCATTGTTTGAATATTTGTAGAAGATTGTTTGTGGTTTATTCTCCTCATAGTGCAGCCACTGTATCTTCAACCACTCTACTTTTCCTCAACTTCCACCTCCTTGTTATTGTGATTGAAGCTTTCACTTTTGGTTTTTTCTATTGGTGATGTTGTCCAAAAGCTTCTTAAAGGAAAAGAAATCATCTTTTTCCATTTTATTTACCACAAATGTCGGTTTTCTCGCAGCTAGAATAATGAGTATCCAGTCATCAGGGACATAAACTTCTGGATGATGCTTTTTTCAATCAAACCAGTCTTAGTCACATGGCAGGTGTGTATGTCCTGACACAAGAAATTTGTGATCAATTTCTTTCCAGAAATATTTGGGATTTGTGACTAAATAATCACACAATGCAGCCAGCTTAATGTTCCTACTTTGGCCTCCACATTGGTCACTGTACATTATGAGCTTTGAGGTTCTAAAATATTTTTCTACAAAATGTAGAATGCATGAACCTATCTCAGGACTCCTGAAAGCCACCGACTCATTCCAGAGATACATGTAGGCTTCATTTGTTGACAGATTGTGGATTCCGAAATTATAGGTCCAGAGTTGGTGTTTGTAATTAACAGTGCCAGTCGACAGAACAGGGGTAAGTAACGTTTTCAAGAGGTCAAAACTTATATCCGTGACGTCATTCAATCTGTCTTTCCCTTTGTTAGCGTCTGTCTGTCTCTAGCTGATTCAGCTTGTCGTAAATGTAGCTCTTGCTGCATTTTAATGGGATTTTGGTTCTAATGGGAGAATTGCTTTTAACTGGCATTAAAAGCATCACATTTTTTGCAGCTATCACTTACTGGTGCATGAAAATGTAGGTTGAACTTGGTGTCAAATACATGATTAAAGATGTATTTTGAAACAGGATCATCTGGGTTTTCTTGTAAGTACAAGTTGTACAAAATAGTTTTATTCAAACTAGAAGCTAAATATCTTCGGTTAAGATTTTTATTCCTTGAATATTGTGATGTGGAAGAAGGAAACTTTTTTATAAACTTAATTACTTTTTCAATCTTATGGTCAGGTGTTTTTCTATGTTCTGATGAATGTAACCCCCGTTTATCCTTCGGAGGTGTGATTTTTGCGACGTGTTTGTGCAATAGGCACGTGTTAATCTACCATCACTTACAGCCAAGACATTTTTGAAAAAGATTATTTTATTCGCATGTTTGTAGTATGAAAATAACTAAAAATAAGTATTTTGTACACATACCTTCACTGTAATTCATGTTCCAGAATTTAATCTCAAATCTATAACTGAACAACTAACACTTGCTTAACAAACAACTCCAGTAAACATTTGGCACAAGCCATAACTCGGAACAGCTGTTTTGTGGGTTAGGCCAATTATGTTGGTTAGGCCACTATATATTTTTCAAAGACCGCCAAAACTTTTGGTTAAAAAACAAACTGCTGCTGCTATCTAGCGAAAAAGTTTAGAAGGTGGCTTAGGCCACTAATATTTCATAGAACACATTATTCAGCAACAGATGCTATGGTAAATCAAATAAGCAAAATTTGAGGATTGGGCCACTATAATACTGAGCGCCTCAAATAACCTGTGTTAGATCCCTGATAAATTTAACTTTCTGGGTATGATTCATCTGAAGCTACAAAATTGTATTTCCCTTATCTATCTTTCATATTTTAGCAGATTTCCCTTAAGGGAAATGAGCTATTGAAGTTACACTATTTTCGAAAAATGTCTTCAATCAAATGTCCATCAGTCCTACCACGGAGATGACGAAAAAGAGGTCCGTTCAAAATTATACATACATACATATATATATATATATATATATATATATATATATATATATATATATATATATATGTCAGTTAACACTCTAACGGTCACAATTTTTGTTTAATCGTTACCAAATTCGGTATTTAATTGTTTTATGTTAAAAGAAAGATCAAGTTCGTTAATGGCTGAAATCGGATCAGTGGGAGGGGGGTTTAGAGGGGCCAATTTCGAAAATTCCAAATATCTCCCTTACTGTACGTCGGATCAAAAACTTGTATTGAACCAATGTTATTGCAAATGAAGTGTACTATAAATATCGTTATGTATAGTTATTGTCTATCGTGAATATTGACCGAAAGATTTGCATTTTTATTAAGTGTGTGCGGATAACGGACGAAATGAGATCGGCTGATGTCGGCTCTATTCGTGAGTTTGTGCTGAATGCTAGTTCGGCCGTTTCCGTAACAGTTCAGCTCTCGTGAAATTGGTTTAGAGACTCGTTACTACTACTGTTACTAGTATGCAGATTTATCTATTGTAAAACTTCACGTTGGAAATCAGCTTTGTGTACGCAGCCCCTGCGTGACGGACTTTATTTTTCCATATGATGCTTGGTCGTGGAATCAAATGATAGTGTACATAGTTATATGATGGTATTGTTACTTGAATGTCCTAACTGTTAGGCGTTGATGTATACATCCATGGTTGAAAAAATGTACAACACCTCCACTAGGTTTTAAGCATTTATTTCCGAGCCAACTTTCGAGGTCCTCATCACAATCTATTTTAAATCAAGCCACATAAATCACACAATAAAGCCAATGATTTTGAATAAACAACACTAACATAACGATTACCAGTGCTCACAAAATTTAGTAATGCATGTTCCAATAGTACATAAGAGCAAGACTTCTAAACCTCCACTATTCCATGTCCGATTTCAGCCACTAACGAATATGATCATTATTGTTGACTGAAACGCTTAAACATCGAGTTTGTTATACATCAAATTAACATTTTCAATGCAAGAACTTAAAGTCTTTATCGATGACGCCATCACACCTTGACTTTCCATGTATCGCAGAATAAAGTTCTCTTGAAAACAATATATGGAATTAAAGTTTCAAATAAAGTGGTACCGTAGTCGCTAACAAACTTGATAAATCGCTTCATTAGTTCAATCGAATCATCAACCGATGCGTTCTTGATTTAAACCAAGAAAAACTTCAAATTAATGCCGAAAATATTTTGCTTTTCTAAGACCTTCAGATTCCACAACTGCTCTCTTCTTATCATCGAATGACAAGAGCTCCAAGACTTTTGAAGAGAGTAAGGCAAGCAGTTGGCGGGGTTTTCATGACAGAAAAGGACTGTCAACCTCTAAATCGGCTAGAATAAAATTAAATGTCCCAGTTCTCTCTGTCGCCTTGTTCAACAGAGTTTAAAAATAGAATCTCCGCTCTGAAACATTTCTTCATTAAGATCCAAATAGTCCTAGTAAAAAACCTGAAAAATAATATTCATTGCATTATTTCCTAATATTCCTCAATAATTATTATACATTTGTTTTACTAGAGTAAACTATAAGGAGATACGTCCACAATATACATAAAATACTTAACAGAAACCATTCTTATATCACATATTTCTTACTTTCTTTAGATATTTACAAATAATCTGTTTTAAGTACATAGACTAATATTTCATCCTTTCGTGGAATATAAAAATGTTTACTTTTTCGTACACATGCCCAATTTTTCGAACAAGTGCTCAATATTTTAGTTAAAGGGAATCAGCTATTAAGGTCGTACTCATGACGCGATTTTCGAAAACTTTTATCAAATTTCCATCGATCCTACCTAGGAGATGACGAAAATGAGGTCCCTTCAAAATGCTATATATAGATATATATATATATATATATATATATATATATATATATATATATATATATAGAGAGAGAGAGAGAGAGAGATTTATATATTTGCCTGTTAACACTCCAGCGGTCGTAATTTTTATTTCATCATTACCAAACTAGATATTTAAACGTTTTATGCAAAAATAAAGATCAAGTTCGTTAATGGCTGAAATCGGACTTGGAGAAATCCTGAATTTAGAAAATTCTTAATTTTTCCGTTATTATGCATCTAATTGAAAGGTTATATAAAACCAATTTGGTTGCAAATGTAATGTTCCATGAATGTTGTTATGTACGTTTTTAGCAGATTTCCCCTAAGGGAAATCAGCTATTGAGGTCGTTCTCATGACGCGAGTTTCGAAAAATTTCTTCAAATGTCCATCGATCCTACCCAGGAGATGACGAAAATGTGGTCCGTTCAAAATTATATATATATATATATATATATATATATATATATATATATATATATATATATATATATATAAAAAAGTTTCATGTCACAATGTTAGTTAGCGTACTCCTCCGAAACGGCTTTACCGATTTTTACCAAATTTTATATGCGTATTCAGTAGGTCTGAGAATCGGCTACTATCTATTTTTCATACCCCTAATTGATAAGGGTTGTTCACCCTTAACATTTTTTTTTTAATTTTGGACGAAATTTTTTGTTTTTATTTTTTTATAATGTGGCATTAAAAAATACATACAGCCCTAAATTTTTACTTTTTTATCACCAACCCCTATTTTTGTTATAGCCATTTTAGTAATTTAATCATTATCATCCCGCTCGACAACTGATCAATTATAGTGATTTTAACTGTACTTCGAATTAAATTTCAATTTGCAATGACAATCAACAAATCCCAAGGCCAAACGATGCCTATTTGTGGCTTAGATTTGAGTACACCATGTTTTTCACATGGGCAATTGTACGTAGCATGCTCTCGAGTGGGTAAACCATCCAGTTTGTTTGTGCTCGCTAAAGATGGGCTAACAAAAAATATTGTTCACGCTATAGCATTAAAAGATTGATGTTGTTTGTTAGTGTTACTGTCGTAATTAATATGTGATATGTAATTTTAAGAAATAAACTATAATAACTTAAAAATAATATTGTTTGGCGTTTGTTATTTTTATATTCCGTTATCGTTGATAGCGCTCCATGCCTATCTCATGCATATACCACATACACACTTATAATAAGTAAGTTGCTTTTTGTCTACACTAGAATTTATCTAGAAACTAGAAATAATTTATATGGCAAAACAACGTTTGCCGGGTCATCTAGTATATATATATATATATATATATATATATATATATATTTGTCTGTTAACGCTCTAGCGGTCGCAATTTTCATTTGATCGTTACCAAACTCGATATTTAAACGTTTTATGCAAAAATAAAGATCAAGTTCGTTAATGGCTGAAATCGGACCAGTGGGAGGGGGGGTTTAGAGGAGAGGATTTTCGAAAATTCAAAATATCTCCGTTACTATACGTCGGATCGAAAAATTATATAGAATCAATCTTATTGCAAATTAAATTTACTATAAATAATAATATGTACATTTATTCTGTATCTTGAATATTAACCGATATATTTGCATTTTTCTGTTTTCAGCTTCTGAGATGAGATCGGCTAACTTCGGGTCTAGTCGTGAGTTTCCGTCAAGAGCTAGTTCGGGCCGTTCCCGTAACTGTTTGACTCTCTATTCTGAAATTTCTCTATTGTAAAACTTCACGTGGGAAATCTGCTTAGTTTACGCAGCCCCTGCGTGACGGACTTTTTTAGGTATCTTCAATGTTAACCATGATGTTTGCATTTTAGCAGATTTCCCTAAAGGGAAATCAGCTATCGAGGTCGTATTCATGACGCGATTTTCAAAAATTTTCTTCAAATGTCCATCAATCCTACCCAGGAGATGACGAAAATGAGGTCCGTTCAAAATTCCATAACGTACGACGGAATTTCCAAAAGCTAGTTCGGCCCTTTGCCGTAACTGTTCGGCTCTCGTATGGAGATTTCTCTATTGTATAACTTCACGTGAGAAATCTGTTTAGTTTAGAGACCCTGCGTGACGGACTTTTTTAGTTTTTGGCCTTCAGTAAACAACCACTCCAACTCATGCCATATCGGCAACACAATACTATAAATACCAAATATTGTTCTGATTGAACGGTTACTTTTTGAGAGAACCACATTTTAGCAGATTTCCCTTAAGGGAAATGAGCTATTGAGGTCGTACTCTTGACGCGATTTTTGATAAATTTACCCCCCTCCCCTACTCCCTTTTCCTCATCTATTTTTAACATAGAAAAAGGGAATATGTTGTGATGAAAAGTGTGTTATACTAGAAAGTGGGAATCTGCTTTGTTTACGCAGCCACTGCGTGACAAAAAATGTTCTATTTGTTTTTCAGACATTATTTATATATTACTGCAATGAAAATGTATAAAAACTTATGTTCATAAAGTATAACATATATCAAGTGTAAATTAGCCATTGTTCATTTATTGTTCTATAGCTTGCATTACCTATGCTAATGCAATGAAGCTAACTGAGCGTTATCAATAATTGCTACACCCTTCCTATTATAACAAGATACTCTATGCAGTTTACTCACTGGAGATCGAATTCTAGATGGTGGGCCAGGAATAGCTATCGATGGCTATTGGTTACAAACACCTAAGGGCACCTGTTGATTCCAGTAGTATATATAATTAAAGGGAAAATTGAATAGTGACCTCCTTGTTTCCTTCAACGTTACACAGCTCTGACTAAAACGTCCGTAAACTAAGCAGATTTCTGAAGTCCTGGTAAAACAAAATGTTGATCTCATAACATATTATATATTTCTGTATAAAACCGAGTAGGGGGAAGGAGGAGGTACTAAAGGCTGAAAACGAGAAAGCACGAATAACTTGCTAACTACTTGAATTACGAAAAAATTCAAAAGACAAAAATTGTAGAGCATCAATACTTTAACAAGGTTGGTTCTATAACATTTATGATTTGACTAATAATAAAGGAAATATTTTTAATTTTCGGATCCCCCTTCTCTCTAAACTCCCACAGTACCAGCTCAAATTTCTACAAATGAAAAATATTATCTTTAGTTTTGGCTGAAACGGATAAATAGCGAGATCAAATAAACTTTTCCGAGTTAAATGTGCATATATGGTCTCTTGAAAAACAATTCTTGGTATTCCAGCTTAGAATAAAGCGCTACACGACATAACAGCGTATTGTTAATTTTACTCGTAGAAGTAGGGGTTTCCTAATGGCTGAAAACTAACAGTTCTAAATATCTCCATAAAGTACTTGAAATATGTATAGGTAACTAAAGTTTCAATAATATTGGTTCTATACAATTTTTCAATCCAACTTATAATAACGGTGTTATCTAAAAATTTTGTATTCCACCCTCTAACCCACCCCCTCCCCCATCCGATTTCAGCTGTTAACGAAGTTGATCTTTATTTTTAGGTGAAACGCTTAAATAACGATTTTGATAACGAAACGTCAAAAAAATGCGACCGCTAGAGTGGCGGTATATATGTAATTTGAACGAACCGGATTTTCGTCATCTCCTAGGTGGGATTGATGGTTATTTGTGGAAATTTCACGCCATATGCACAACCTCAATAGCTGATTTACATTAAGGACACTCTGCCAATAAAGAGATAAGTACGTCCAGAAGCTGGTAAAACATCCCAACCATCCAGTATGTGAAAGATAATTCTTCCTTAGCCTATGATATATGTCTTCCTTAGTGTGAACACTCGAAAAGAAAATTAATTAAATTTAAGTAAGATGTGAAGTATTTAGTTACAAAATAGCTCAGTGCGAAAATTCGATAAGGGGAATTGATTGTGTGCTGAAATCCGAAAACCAGGAAAATGTTTAAATCAACAACTGTTTTGCTAATTAAATAACATTACGGAGTTTAAAATGGACTCCTAAACAATGGGGCTGCAAGACAACGAAGCACGTATAACGGGGAACAGATGAACAATGGAGACAGTAAACAAGGGGGGAATGAAGGTGAGCATCGCTTCCCGGGCCTTGTAAAGAATAGGCTTGTAAAATAAACTATAGGCTAAGTAGAGTAGTGAACAAAGTAGGTAACTCAACAGCTGATATATGACGCATTCATGATCTTAGCTCACCATCTATTCCATATTTCTCCATTAATAAGTAGCTTAAGCAAATTGCAATCGAAATACCAGTTGGATGTGAGATGATTATTGACTCGGTTACTCAAAGTGAAAATCATATGTATGTAATAGGAAATAGGTGTTATAAAAAACGGGGGTACACACACACACACACACACACACACACACACATATATATATATATATATATATATATATATATATATATATATATATATAAAAATTCTAATCTCTGTCTGTGCATTGATCTTTTGCTCGATATTTTACGATACGTTTTTCCCTTTCATATGCCATATACACGATATCAGCAATTTGTAACTTTGGTGTCTGTTTGTTACCTTCTCACGCATAAACTCCACCATGGTAATAAGCTGTACCATCATTTCTAGGGACGAGAAGGAATGAGGATTGTAAGTAAGGCCTGAAATTAAAATTAGTGATATTTCGTTTCCTATTGGTTTTTCGACAAATATGCGAATGACAAAATGGTTTTATTTTTTTAATTTAGAGTTAACGTTTGTTATATTCACTTTTGTCATATAACAAAGTATAAACGAGATATACACTAAAAACTAAAGCGGAAGCCAACAATTTTATTGAGCACTAACGACTGAATCGAACTTAACAATACTCGGTAAGTGAATTAACATTAATTCTTCCATAGTTATAATCTATATTCAAATTTTTAGGTCCAAACGGGATTGGGGGTTATGAGGGAGGCAAGAAATAAAAATCGCGATATTTATATCTCCGTTACTATACGTCGGATAGAAAAATTGTATGTAACCCATATAATTTAAATTATAATGTTTTCTCTATCAATATTAACCAACATCTAATAAGGCATCTTTTAGATTTCAGCCTATAGTAAACCACCACATTCAGTCATCGCACGTTAAGAATAAGTTAATATTTCATCAACCGTCTTATTTCAATCTGAAATATCTAATTTTGTGTTCAACAAATCGTTTCTAGTTGAGATAAACGGTATTACGTTCTGATACCCCCCACCCACGTCTTTTCTTCTTGGATTACTAAAATTAGAGTGATTGAGATAAAAAGTATTCTGGTTCATTAAAAAATGCAGCACTAGATAAAGTAAATAGATTTCAATAGAATAAATATATTATATTCAAATATATTTGAGAAATTGTTTTTCTTCCCGGTGGTCAAAAGTATTTCTATCATTCAGCTCTGAGATTTTGCCAGTCTTGCTCCTTAAAATTCAGAATCAGGTCGTTGTGGAGGTTATTAAAATGTAAACTGACTGACAGATGTCTAATTATCATCTGTTCACTTAATACGGTGGTGTTAAGTTATAAAAGTATGTAGATTTATCTATTGTAAAACTTTACGTGGGAAATATGCTTAGTTTACGCCCCAGAAGATGAACGTTTCCACAGTAAGGTTGGATTTGTAGAAGAATCATGACTTTTGTCTTTGCATGACCGTTTCACCGAATTCCTGATGGATAAGTTCCACAGGATTGCGTAGAGGCATAGCCTCATCTTCAATAAAAAACACACAATAGGGGGAGGGAAGTGATCAATGAATCATTTCTATTTTTTGGTAGTGACCCTACTAAGACAAAAATGAGTTTCATTCATTTGTTTTTAAATGTATAATTTTAAATTGGAGTTACTTCGATTGACTATAATATGATGTTATCATAATCATTGCACCACATGCAAAATCTGCATACATTACGCAGCCCCGTCGTGTTTATTTATTCTATTCTCTAAATTTATTTTGCTTTCTTAAAGGGGTAATTTTCCAGAGGCCAATTGCAGTTTTACAGATTATCTAAGTGATGGCCACCAAGCGTTATCAAATGCAGAATGAATATTCGCGAATGCATGTCTGTGAGTGGGAGTGGTTTATGTGAGCATTAACAAATGTTACGTTGCCACCTTTATAATAATTATTTAATTTCGACTTTATGTTTAGATTTTTATCAATAAAGCAAAGCCACAAGGCCGAAAAATCAAATTTTTTGTACTTAAAATTGTAAAAGTGTGACGTTTATTTATGGATTACGTCCTGGTCATATAGTAATGTAAAAAATGTAGGCCGTTATTAATGAATTTATGAGTTTTAAATCTACGAAGAAGTTTTTTATAAATTTGGTCCTCTGTATCTTTGAGCATATTTATGCTTTTGATTTGATTAAACGAATTATAAATATGAATATATAAAAAAAAAAAAATATGAGAAAAAAAGTGTATTGACAAAATTACAAGGGGTTATAGCCCCATCAACACAAGCGCCCAGAAATAGGGGTGATTTTTTTTTTGGTCGGAGGGAGCCTAACGATAAAAAGGGTAGTGAAAGACTAAGGAGTGACAAGGCGAGATGGGAGAGGCTGACAATGGGAGGGACTCGATGGAGGGGAAGGAGGGAGGGAATGAGGGAGGGAGAGGCATTAGAATGTCTAGAAATATCCCTCCTCTTCCAGGCCTGAAAGGGATATATACTCTACTTTCACCCCCAGCTCCTACATCATACACTATACTTCTTATACATACATATATATAGTTTGAAAGTGTGGGCATACTGGGTCAAACATCAAAAGCATTAATTTATGATTAAAAATGGTATTTACGTGATTAATTTTGAACAATTGTGGTATATATAATATTGTGTATGTACCTGCACTCTGAAAAATAGTAATCCTTAGGTATACTTATAATAGGTACTATATACTTAACAATAACTGAAGAACAAAAAATTGTATAACAGGCTTCAAAGTTAACAATTTGTTTATTATTTGAGTCCTTCATACCGTTGCGTTAATATATATATATATATATATATATATATATATATAAACCGTGCTCACAATTTCACGATAAAAAAGGATATTAGCATGATTGTACTATTATTTATTCTATTATAAGGGGGGAAACTG
This sequence comes from Riptortus pedestris, assembly GCA_019009955.1. Lineage (NCBI taxonomy): Eukaryota > Metazoa > Arthropoda > Insecta > Hemiptera > Alydidae > Riptortus > Riptortus pedestris. The sequence goes on from CM032232.1 coordinate 17,816,936, forward strand.
AATTAGTCAAAATTGTGTTTGATGAACGGAAATAAAAATTAAACTATCAAACACTAAATATTATAATATTGAAGCAGACGGATGTAAAAGTATGTGTTTCCTCATTTTACCAGATACCCCTGCTGTAAGGAAAATCAGCTATTCACATCGTACTCATGGAGGAATTTTCGAAGTGTCCTAAAATGTCCAAAATGTTTTATATATATATTATATATATATATATATATATATATACACATATATAGTTTGAATGTGTGTGCATACTGGGTCAAATATCAAAAGCATTAATGTATGACTACTTTTCTTCTTTTTTTTTTTTTTTTTCTTTTTTATGTATTATATTTCTATATGTATTATAGTTGGTAGTTTTAGTTTTGAGAAGTTGTATTTCTAGGAGGAATGCTTTGTTTTGTCTTTTGTATTTTTTTTTATTTCTTTTTTATGAGTGTATTTATGGTTAAGAAGCATTTTTTTAGACAAATATGTATGAGGTTAATTTTTGTTGTTGTTCTCTTCTGTTTTATTAATTATATTTTACTTTTTGGTTTGTTTTTTTTTGAGAGAGAGCTTGGTGTTAGGTTAAGGCTATGAACTCCTTTTTGGGTGTTAGCACCTTCTTTATAATGCCCTTTAGGAATATCCAAGGGGTTAGGGACCCCCTTATTAATTGTGTCTTTTATAAACTATTATAGGTTAGTGGACTTATATTATTGTTATTAGTATTGTATTGTTCTATCTTTTTGAAATGTATATAAAACCCAAATGAACAAGTAAAATATATATAGTTTGAAAGTGTGGGTATACTGGGTCAAATATCAAAACCATTAATGTATGACTAAAAACGTGTTTATTCAGGCTACGCTATGCCCGTCATATGAATGGTTGAAAAGAAATAAAATGTGTTTTTTTTTTTAATTATTTATTCAATGAAGTAACCCTTCATAGAGGGAGTTTATTTCCTACATGACCCGTACAATATAGTACATTACATGTATTTGAAGTTTAAAAATATAGCTTATATACAATTTTTTTGTTAATGATATGTATAAATAATTAAACGTAACTCTAATATAATAATGACCTATTTAACTTTATTTAACTAGTTTATGGCGGAAGGTCAAAAAAAAAATGAACTCTTCAAGTGATTATTCAACAGATGGCGGCCTGTTCCGGATAGAATTTTATTCTATAAGTGCAGTACAGCACTCAGGAAATTCGCGGAAATGTTATACCAGAAAATGAGTAATTGGAATGACTATTATGGATAAAATGGTAGTATACTACTATAAACAATATTATATATTCTACTTAACTAGTCTATGGTAGAAGGTGAAAAAAAAATGAGCACTTCAAATGAATGTTCAAATCATTTTTATTTCTCAACTAGTTTTGCGACCATAAGACGCCTCATAAGGAGAAGTTCTACTACACAAAGGAACTAAACTAATCTTTCTATAGGATCTTCCACTAGGCGAACCAGTCGGAGAATACCAGGTCACGTCAGCTGATTTATATCGATACATCACAAACTAAACAGATTGCTTAAACTCTATGATAACCTTTTCTAGCCAGAGTGGTACTAAGGAATTTATTTAGTGAGTCCGTCACCAAATAAACTTCTATTGACCAGGGCGGAAATCGAACCGTATCACGCGAGATTAAGACTAACACCTTAACTCACACGGCCAACATGAGCCCCTTCAGGTTATTTCTGCCTTTCATAATGATGATTGATCATAGAAAAAATATGCGATCGGCCATTTGTGGTTGGCGAAATTGCAATGCATTTTTTTCATTTTTCTCATAACAAGAAAATGTGTGAATCGCTTAAATTGCGACACACCTAAATAAACTAAATAAATAAATTTTTCATAGTAAACTCTACTAGTCAAGCCATATTACCCACATTGAGAGAGTTGTGATGAAAATCCCATTTTGTAACAGTGGTCATGGATTTACAAAGATACTGAATATGTTAAATTGTATAGTCGTCAGAACTAAAGTGTGTACCAAATATCAGCTCAATCGGTCAACAGGAAATAGGTTAAATTTCAACTACTAAATTTGAGACAAATCGATATATAAATGAATAAATAAGCAGATGAAGCTAAATAAAACCGTTTAAAAATAATCTTTTCATTTTCCAAATATGTATTTTAAAACTATAAACTTATAAAAATCGGAGTTCAGGTTAGCACAGTTAGTTAAGGCGTTGGTCTTAATCTCACTTGGTATACCTAGAGTCTTGAGTTCAATTCTCATCTTGGCAATAAGATTTTATTTAGTCACGGACACATTAAATTAAATCCTTGTTCCCACCGAAGATAGAAAAGGGTGGTAACCTGTAGGCAACCCGTCCCAATTAGCATTAACAGTATATCGTATAAACAAGAACGTATAACAATCATTATGAATGGCAGAAGTAACCTGAGCTAGAGCTGCCCGTGATATAGTGTAGTGTACTGAAGGTGCATCACAATACAATGCATCTCACACCCACCTGCGTTGTTCATGAGTTATAGAACAGTCAATCAATCAAACACTCCATTGCACTTCAACCTAAATGGGATCAACTGTGTGCGATCCAATTTGTATTCTGAAATTGTAAACACCATCTGAAGCCAAGCTTGGTAGATTGTTTTTTTAGCTCTATTGAGGTTCTACTTTTAACGCGCTTTTCAAAAAATTTCAACAAATGTTCTTCGATCCTTCCTATATATAAGATATATATATATATATATATATATATATATATATATATATATATATATATATACTAGCTCAGATACCCGGCTTCGCTCGGGAATTCATTTGAGGCTGAATGGTGATGGTATATTTTTGGCAAGGCTTTACTTTGCACAATATTTTGACATTTACCCGTCACAGTGTTTAGGGTTAACACCCGTCGTTTCTGTGGATTTGTTAATAATAAAATTATTTTTTTATGTAAGACTTCACTGTCCTGCATATTGTCATATTTCCCGTTTCCTGTGCATTATGCATAGATTTGAATTATTAATGAGAAAATATTGACATACATTTGAATCAAGTTTTTCATTTGAGGTACCTGGTAGTTCATATTGAAAAGAAGTGATGGGCAAATTTCTCTAAATAACAAAATAAACAACTTTTGTTATGTGCATATTTGCCGAACCCCCAATAGGAAATCACTATTTTTAATTTCAGGCCTCCCTTATAACCCCCACTCCTGCCCGTCCCTAGAAATAGTATGGCTTATTATAAGAAAGGCGTTAGTGCTAATACACATACTGAGTGTTTTATTTAGTTCGGTTGAGTCTTTTGTGCCAAATAAAATTGTGGACTCCTGCTATAGTTATTAGGGTATAACCCATTTATACTTCCGTATACGGCAAAAGTGCATATAACAAACGTTACTCTAAATAACAAAATAAACAACTTTTGTTATGTGCATATTTGCTGAAAATGCAATAGGAAACGAAATATTGCTATTTTTAATTTCAGGCCTTCTATATAACCCCCACTCTTGTTTGTCTTAGAGAATATTAGTATAGCCTAAAGTCTAATGTGGGCTAGTAGTAATATACATACTTAGTTTCATAAAATTCGGTCAGCCGTTTGTGCGTGAAAAGGTAACAAACAAACACACGAAAGAAACAAAATCCAGTTATGGTGTCTATGACATGTGAAAAGAAAAGTTATCGTGAAATTTCGCGAAAAAAATCAATGTACAGACAGAGGTTACAAATATATATATATATATATATATATATATATATATATATATATATATTCTTCATTTTCTCATCTCATAGGTAGGTTCGAGGGACATTTGAAGAAATGTTTTGAAAATCCTAAGGGAAATCTGCTAAAGTCTGAATTCCTTGATATGAATTGGTTTTTTACCTTCTTACATCATTCCCGACTGTTTGTGTTTTAATTTTATTCATAGGTGGCTCATTGTTAGTTGGCCAAGTGAGTTAAGGTCTTAATCTCCTTTGGTAAACCTAGTGTCATGAGTTCCATTCTTACCAGGGCAATTCTTACGAAGGAAATCTGCTTATTTTACGCAGCCCCTGAATGACTGACCTTTTTGTTTGATCGTCACCAAATACGATATTTAATCGTGTTATGTAAAAAGAAAGGCTAGGTTCGTTAATGGCTGAAATCGGATCATTGGAAGAAGGGTTTCGAGGGGAATTAAACAAATATGAAATATCTCCGTTACTATAGATTGGAAAAAAAATTGTGCATGACCAATCTTATTGCAAATTATATTAACTATAAATGTTGATACATTCTTTTTCTGTTCCAAATATTAAAAGAGATAATTGCATTTTTTTAACCCTCGGTCGGGCGCGTCAAGAATATTCCTTTTTCGGGCGCGTGTATCTCAGAGAACATCCTCAACCGTTTTTACGGAAATACAGTTTTTTAATATATATTTTGCACTAAAATGTTCAGTGAGTGATTAGAAACCATAACAGAGGAAGTATTTGTTGAAAGAATTAAATAATTTTTGAAATTGACAAGTATTATAATATAAAAAAAACTATGGACATTTATTCTCTATCTTGAATATTAACCGAGATATTTGCATTTTTATTAAATCTGGGCGGCTAACGGACGTAGTGACTCTCCTGCCAAAAGCTAGTTCGGCCCTTTGTCGTAACTGCTCGGCTCTCGTGAAATTTCTCTATTGGAAAACTTCACGTGGGAAATCTGCTTAGTTTACGCAGCCTCTGCGTGACGGACTAATTGTTCTTCAGTTTTGTTATACCAATACACTAAGGATTACTATGTTGCAGACAACAGGTAAATACACAGTATTAATTATACCACAATTGTTCAAAATTAATCATGGTTAAACAGGTGTCTTTCCAGTGTCAGGTTAAAAATTAGATTATATACACTATTTATAAACCCTGTGCATTTCATTATTATTAAATAGACTAATATATTTGTCTGTTTACGCTCTAGCGATTTTTTTTTGTTACTAAACTCGATATATAAATGTTTCATGTTAAACTAAAGATCAAGGCTTAGATCTCCGTTATTATGAGTCGAATCGAAAAATGCTATAGAACTAATCTTATTACAAATGTAATGTTCTATAAATTTTGTAGTGTAGAAGATTTCACTATCTTTTTTATTAGCCAAGATATTTGCATTTTTTGTTGTCGGCCTTCTGTAATCCCCCACTCATACTCATGTCTTATTAACAAAAAACTGTTATATTATGAAGCTCTTTATTTGAAGCCTAAATACCAAATAAAATAAAGTCCTAAGTCCCACCCTGGCAAGAAGAGGGTGGTAACCTGTAGATAACTCGTCCAAATTAGCCTAAGTTTCAAGAAGAGGACGTTAATTAATAATTTAATTTTAATTTAAATACCTAATATTATTCGCATTGAATATTTAGGTTTCGAAATAAATGAAAATACGTGATGCGCTTGAGAAATCTGCTTAGTTCACGCCGCTCCTGCACGACGGAATTTTACATTAGTTATCATGAAAAAATTTTGTAATATATTTCGGTAAACAATTCAGAGAATACGGTAGGAAAATGTACAGACATGTATATGTAGATTGTGTTCCAGGCGCTGTAGGGGAAGAAACAAAGTTTTGCTATCGGCATTTGGGCTGTTCTCTGAGAAGATTGGAGACAAGTTGTGAAGGGCCCGGGTGTGTCGGCGCCTTATCAAAGCGAATACTCCTTAAGAAGCCTTTTACCTCGCCTTGAGGATTTCGCAGACCCAATGGAAAGATCAGATGTTTATCGGATCTCATCGCCAGATTGGGGAGTGCTAACAAAAAGAAGTGGATCAGATTAAAGGAGAGCATAATGAGATGAGTTCTCTCAACGATAGAAACGGCACCAAAAAGGCTTTCAAATACGAATTCCTTCAGGGAAAGAAGATGAGCTTTAAACCCACATTGCTTAATTGGTTTACTTATAATAACTAATTTGGAATATTTCTGATTTTAAATGTATTTTATAGCAGATTTCTCTTTGAGGAACTAAAGTTCATAGTCAATAATGGCTGAAATCGGTTGCAGTTTAACCCCACCCTTGATGCCGCCAAGCTGAAAATCCGCCGAAGTAACGTTTGTAAACATTGCGGACATCATGAAATCGCCGGGTTATGCATTGTTGTTTAAAATTGAGTTGAAAAAGCAATGAGAAAAAAAAATAATAGTTATCACCCGATTTTCGATGAACCCCCCAAGGCTGGGGTTAAACTTCATTCCACCCCTGAAATCGAAAAAGGAAAACTCCATCAAGCAGGAGCTGCGCAAATAATGTATATTTCCTACGTGCTGGTATAGCACACTGTTGATCTCATATCACATTATATTCTCTATTTCTAAGTAAAACCATTGTAGAGTATCAATAGGCTGACAATATTGCTCTTATAACATCTTAGGAACCGACCCATAAATGGAGAGTATTGTTACGTTTATTACAAAATCAGTAATAAACGTTGATTATTAGAGTTATTTTGGATTGCAAAATTAAACACTTGTTGCTTCACAGTTTTTATGACTGCACAATGTATTTAACAATGCACTAAACACTTGGTTAATTATTACTCACAGTATGCACTGATAGCCTCAATGTTCTTCAGATTCACTCACGATCACTGAAATTCACAAAAACACGGCACTGCACTGCCCTTTACTTTGCGAAGTTAACGGCACTGCCCTGTCTTAAACACGGCATAATTACCAACAACATGTATAAATATTTTCATTTTATTTACATACGTTATAACCTGGCGTGTAGAACGCCATTCAGTGCACACAAAAAGGTGTAACACCTTCCTTCTCAGGTAATCTCGATGCATTATAAAAGATTAATGAGGTTTTATTACTTTAGAAGATTAGGTAGGCTCGTGTTATGAGGACCTCTGCCCTGGATGTGAGAGCCTATTACTTGAAAGGCACCTCATGAAATACTTACGAGGCCATCCCATCCCTTGGGCTCTGAATGGAACTCTCACGCGGTCCTTCCATAATAGAGTGTCAGCAGGGCAGGGGCTCAGTCAGATGTTGCCAGTAATAATATAAGGGGTGGGAGGGATCTCTGGCGAGACGGCATTAGGCTGATAACAGCCGTTGTAGCAGGTGATAAGAAATACATACCGCCGAAAATACAGCAAATCTGCAAACTCTGCCTGTACTCAATAAGTGATTAAGGTTGTACTCCTTAAGCGATTATCGAAAAATTGTCTCAAGTGTCCAACAACCCTACCTAGGAAATGACGAAAATGAGTTCCGTTCCAAATTATAATCATACCCACACCCACACACACACACACACACACACACACTCACACACACACCAAGCGATTTTCGAACACATTTCACAAGTAACCATCATACATACATACACAACACACACATGAGGTCCACACGACACACACACACGCACACACACACACACACATTTGTACACGCTAAGCGATTTTCACACACTTTTCTGAAGTAACACATCACACACTACACACACAACGACAATCAGGTCAGGACACACACACACCACACACACACACACACATACACACACTAACCCATTTTCGACCACACACACGACACACATCACACACACACCTAGGAACACACGACAATCACAGACACACACACACACAAAAACACACACACACACACACACACACACACACACACATATATATATATATATAAATATATATATATATATATATATATATAACGGTTTTACAGTTAATTATTATATTATTCATAATTATTAATTAAACTACCCGGCGCTCACATGTACTCTTCAGTGCCATCCATCGCCCACGAAAAATACTCAGGGTGTCCGGCCGTCTATATATTTGGTCAACAGTCTCCGGATACATATAATTTTAGCTGTCTATATATTATAACATATATTGTTCTGTTCACTCACAGATCCCTCTTCTATATATATATATATGTTGCTATATTTTACACAATTTGCACAATCAGAAAAATAATATTGGAAGGGCACTTCTTCGCGTCCCGGCACGGACTCCCCAATTTCTGTCTAACAAGGTTGTACTTGGGACTCGCCGGGCCATTGCTTTATTAGGTGATTCCGCTGTATATAGGTCTTGATGCTAGCCCGTTACTATATATATATATATATATATATATTTATATATATAATATGTATATGTCTGTTACCTCTAGAGGTCCCAATTTCTGTTTTCTAGTCACCAAACTCGATATATATGCGTTTCATGAAAAACTTAAGATCAAGTTCGTTTGCAGCTAAAATCAGATGGGGTGAGGGTAAATTCGAAATATTATTATATGTTGAATCTAAAACTTGTACAAAACCAATCTTATTGCAAGTATAACAGCCTAAAATGTTGTTATATACATATTTTCTCAATCATGAATATTGACTAATTAATCAGTTTATGAATAAAAATTTACATACATGTCCATCGATCCTACCCAAGAAATGATGAAAAAGTGGTCATCTAAACTACATATATATATATATATATATATATATATATATATATATATATATATATATTTGCCTGTCAAAGCTTTATTGGTCACGTTTTAAGTAAAATTAAAGATCAAGTTTGAAGTCAAACCTGATATTGTTTTCAAAAGACCTTTGTTATACAAGATACATGCAAATGTGTTCTAGTGCCCCCCCCCCCGTCTTAAGTTCTTGGACTACTAAAATTTGATTGTTTTAGATGAAAACTATTCTTATTCAATATAAATTACAGCACTAGATAAAGTAAATAGTTTTAATAAAATTAATATGTTATATACTGACATATTTCTGTAATTGTTTTTCTTTCCGGTAAGAGGTTGGCAGACCTGTTTGTTTACATTTCAGCCGCTTCCCGTCGGGAGGTTTTTGATTATCGTTTGTATTTATTCACTTAATATTGATGGTGCTGTTGAGTTACGGGCATGTTGATTTATCTATTGTTAAACTTCACGAGGGAAATCTGCTCAGTTGACGTATCCCCTGCATGACTGACTTTTGTACGTGTGTTATTTCCCAAGTTTTTTTTTTACGTTCAACGAAATATATATATATTTTTTTTATTCAGTGTCAGAGAACAAAATCGACGAAGATACGCAGAATGTAAATTAATAATATTCGACGTACCGGCAAATCATTGAAAATCCCAGAACTGACTTTTAAAGTTACGAATGTGTTGAGATCGAAAGTTCATTGTAATAAAACTGAGAGAGAGAGAGAGAGAGAGAGAGAGAGAGAGAGTGAAAGTAGGGGCGGTGGTTCGGAGAGACGAGATCTGGAATTATGTTCTAAGAATAACTCGGTTGAAGGGAAACAAACCTGTTCCTGAAATTCGTCGTGAAAGTGAATACACGGAAAGGGAGTTTGTTTTCCTCGAAGCGAGCATCTCTTTCTTCCGAACGGCAAGCACTTGATGCTGTAACCACAAACCAGCCTTCAACAACCAAAGCAAACATCGTCAGTCGCCGTATTTCCCGCTCCATTCTACAATGCAGTTGCTCTAAAACTGCCGGCTCAGTGGAGCATTTCATTTCAAAACAAAACTTGCGTGAATTTTTTCCCCCAGTTGAATTTCGAAATATGTTGGCACAACCGGAGTAACTCATATCATTTAGGCAGATTTCCTAATGAGGTCGTACTCATGACGCGGTTTTCAAAAGATTTCCTATATATTCTTCGATCCTACCCAAGAGATGGGGAAAATGAGGTCCGTTCAAAATTATATATATATATATATATATATATATATATATATATATATATATAACATTATCAGTTCCCGCTCTAGTGGTCGTAATTTTTGTTTTATTTTTATCAAACTCCATATATGAATGTTTAATGTATATATAAAAACCAATAGCTAACATCGAAACGGGGAGGGGAATTTTAGAGTGGCGAGGGATTTTGAAAATTCGTAATATTTTATTTTATTATAAGTAGGATCTTAAAATGTTATAGAACCAATCTTTTTAAACTATTGATAGTCTACAATTGTTGTAATTCGCATTTTTTTTTCGTTTTTTTCTAGTATTCAGCGAATTATTGATATTTTCTTGTTTTCAGCCTTTATTAATTTCCCCTCCCCCATTCCACCCTACCACCTCTTCTGCTCATCTATTGTTTACATAGAAATAGAGAATATGTGTTGAGATGAGATCACAAATGTATTTTTCCAGCATGTAAGAAATCTGCTTAATTTACGCCTGCGAGTCGGACTTTTTATTTTTTTGGCTGCTAAAATCCAACCTGGAATGAGTTAACTACTGTTGACTGACGACTTAAGAAAACAGATTCTCAGTAAGAGAATTTCTAAAATTCGAAATGTTCTTTTGATAGATGAGGTAATTAATTTGTGTTATATAAGAAACTTTTATAAAGAAAAGTATCTTGCAGAGGTATTTAAGAACCGAAGATTCCCTACAGTCTTTTTTATACAATTTATTGTTTGTCAACCAGAGAGTTTGTAACATCCTCACGCGATTTTCGTCGAATACGTGACATCCAAATTACCAGGAACTAGCCACGAAGAAGCAAAAATAAAACCCTGCATGAGAGGGAAGATATTATTAATGAAGAACAATCGTTTTTTTTTCTTCTCCAGAACGGTTTTCTGCTCGAACGATCTTCTTGTCACTGTGCTAATTTTTTGTAGTTCTACAGCTAGCTTCTTCAGACTTTCATCGCTTATGCTATTCCGTATAGGTCGAAGTCCGGGGTCTGAATGATCATTCTGAACATCTTTGGCGATGTATAACCAAAGAATGACCGAACATTAGCACAATAACGCATGGCAAGAAGACAGCTTGGGCAGAAAGTCCGTTTGGAGAACATTCAGCCCATGGAAGAAGTCTACGATACCACGTAACAAGCATTTTATTAGACAAATCTACAAAACTACCAATTTTAAGACTCCAGAATGCAGAAAGAAAATCTTTACATACAGTTGAATCATTGGGGAATGACACTTGGAATATGATCTTGGTTCAGGTTGTACGTCCGTACGTACACTGTACAATGTGGATGTACAAGACAATATAGACTTAATTAGAATTAAGTATTCTGAATGAATATAGGGATCTAAATGTTACGATTTGTGTCCAGGTTGAGGATCTATTTCGGAAAACGCAAGCAGATTACGTTTTAGATATCTGAAATTTATGCTATTAAATAAAATACTTATAATAAAACATGTGCATATTCATTTATAAATAATACATAAGATTCCCGCCTGAGCAATAGGAATTTATTTAGATACGAACTCATTAAATACAACCCCTTGTCCCATTCTGAATAGAAAAGGGTGTTGGTGACCTGTAGATAACCCGTCCCAATTAGCCCTTGTAGCAAAAAGTGGACGTTAATAAATAATAATAATTGCAATACAAAACATAATTTGAATTAAATCTGTGTTCAAAAGTCAGCAATGTTTTCTAATATAAATAAACATTCTTTCTCCTACATTCTCTTCCAAATAAATTCGCATGAATAGAAATCTAACATATTTTTCCTCGTTCAACATTGTTTTTATTTCTTCGTTTGACTGAAGCTAAAAGCGATTCCACCCTCTGGCTTTGAGCACCTCTGTTTAAATCAAGGAAATGTTTTGAGTGGTTAACAAAGTAAGGATTATACCTCATGCACTAAATTTGTTTTATTATTAAGTGTTCTTTATGGTATAGCATATAGGAAACACTCCCCAGTTTCCCTAGGAATTATCTTCTTACTCTGTAAGAATTTTAAAGCATCCACTAAACTCATTATGTATTCACTTATTCGGAAATTGTTCATTATAATTAGTTTACGTGCTAAATTTCCCAAACGTACGCAGTTATTTCGTAAGTATAATCATAATTACTTGATAATAATCTGCAGGTCTATTCCGAAACCGACCACTGGGGGTTTCTTATATTGGTCTAAGTTCGTAGAATTATTTATGTAATTTCTAATTGAACACTGATGCTGAGTTTAACTTTTCATCATGGTTCTCAGCAGCGGTTCTGTACTTTGGGGAGCCTTTTTTTCCGGAAGTCATCTTCAGGTTGTTCTGCCTGTGCCTGCCACATGCTCTCCGTGTGTTCAATAGACCTATAAATTCCTTTATTCACATCCCTCTACAAAGAGAGCGGCGGAAGGGGCCGGCAAGGGTTGGAGCTCGAGTGATGGGCGACCAGTCCGATGATGAAGAGAGTGCCATGAGAGAGACAGAGATAGTGAGAGAGAGAGAGAGTAAGAGTGAGGAGGGAGGGGAGGGGAGGCAGGGATTTGGTGCAGTAGGTGCTTGGAGGGGGGGATCGATCGTCCCCCCTCCCATTTCCCACCCCCCTTCACCGCTGGTCCCCCCAGTCACCGTCAGAACACTCGGGAGAGAGGCCGCGCCGAGCAGGGCCATGTTACACAGCTACCGAATACTATGAGAGCGAGGGAGAACACTCACAGGTAACTAGATCGTACCTCTTCGCTCCTACCTCTTTGCTCCAGAAAAGCCGTTCATTTGAACGAATCATTATGATGGACAGCTCCTCCTAACCCACCCCCTAACATATTGACCTAGTGACCCTCAATGCACTTAACCTTTATTTTACGTAGGTGTCTCAAGCCTCATCCTTCCCCGCAAACCTCGCCCCTAACCAACACCCTCTACATCAGCTGACTAAATATTTTGGAACGAGTAAATATAAAAAGATAGCAATATATCTTATATATGTAACTATTAAATATTATAATTAAATTAATTAAAATAAATTTAGAAAACATAAAAAGACAGAACAAAAATTAAAAAGACAACACATAATGTATTATAAATTTTACGACCCTGCTAAATTTCTGACAGATAAATACAGTTCAGCAAATAAAACATATTAAACAAATAAGAGATAAACACAAATAAAGAAATAAAAAAATAACAAAACTAACTAAACCAAAACAGCTAACTAATAAAAAACTAAAAAAAATGAAAAAATATTCTTCTTTAGTGAACTACAAAATATAATTTCTAGAGGGTCTAATCTCATTAAATATAATTAAATATGTACATATTAAACTTTGAGGGGAAAAAATTGTTGAAAAAATTAACTGAGAAGAATTGCCAAGTTGTTTTTATTATTGAAAGAACTTTCTTTAATGGTTTGGGAAATCAATTCATGGATAGAAAATTACAAATGGATATTTAGCGAGTATATCGGTGAACTTTGGAATGAAGATTTCAACTACAGAATTCCTAATGTTTCGTTTACATACTATTATTTAGTAAATGGAAGCTGGTAGGTAATATGGTTCAAATGAATTATGATGTTGAGATAACTGTACAGACTGGGTATATAAATATTACTTATAGCAGGAGTTTTATACATTTATTTACAATAAATTTATTAATATTAAAATATGTATTGCGGTTTGAAAGAAATTAAACAAAGGATGGTTGAAGAATTATAGTTTACCCAGTTTCTATCTATAGTGTTTTCGTTCGTGTAAAACATTTTAGCGAATTTTCTTCTCAAAGAATATTATACTACAGGAGGCCACAGAGATAACATTATTTTAAGACCTGATAGCATTCGCCGCAAGATGACAAAAACAACCTTCGCTCTCTTTTGCAAAATGTATACTTCATTTTGAAGGATAAAACAAATGGTTTAAAAATAAATATATAAACAGAATTTAATTCACACGCTGAAGAGAAACTTTGTGGTGGACGGTTGAAGAATTCTCTTGTTCGAACTACTATGAAAAAGATTTGTCGATATGTCATAATGTCAAACCAAATATTCCCTCTTTAGTGGTTTATTTTGTTTTGTACTATTTGTTATATCTATAAAAATCCATAACGTAAGAATGTCTATATATATATATATATATATATATATATATATATATATATATATATATATATATATATATATACATATATATGTATGTGTGGGCCACAATTGAAGTACCTTTTACACCTAATTATAAATTATCTCAAAAATGCAAAGGGCCAAAGTTCTAGCTTCGAGACCTTTCACATGAATCATTTATTAACCACAAACAAATTAATTTTTATTATAAAGCGCGCTCAATAGTCGGTGATTCCTTTTTACACCAAATGTTTAATACATATTTTAAAAATATTCAAAAGATAAAGAAATACATATATTTTTGTTTCGCTTGGTATTTGGCAATACAATTACGGCCAAAGTCATACCTATACGTAGTTTTTGAACATTCTATGCAAAACATTAATGAAATAAATGTATGGTAAATATATGAAATTATCTTCTTCTTTTTTAATTAGGTAGCAGAGAACAATAATAAAGGAACTTTTTATTTCTTGATTGATACTACATTTTTTTTTTTATTTTGATTTGTTGAAATAACCAACAAATTGAACATCAAGGTGTGTTTTTGGTTTTAAGTAGTATTAGAAATCTACACAGGGTACAAAAGTAAAATAACGAATTACTCAAAAAATCTGATTATATATACAAATAATTCTTGATTTATTGTTGAAATATCTAGTCTGAAAATGATTGCCGAAATTAGTTGTAGAGTGCTTTGATCGCTATGTATGTAAAATATGTTTAATTGAATCTTTGGATAAAACTGCAATTATTCAATAACAAAATCTTGTTTGTGGTAGACATCAAATCTGCGTTTGTGACATTGAAAATAGGTATATGACTTTGGCCGCCATTTTAGCGCTCAATACAGAGCGAAACAAAAAAGCACAAATAAACATGTTACTTTATTTTTTGAACAGTTTTCAAAAATTCATTAAAAAAGTGGGGTAAAGAGGAAACGCTTTTATTTTTAGGGCGGGCTTAATAATTAAAAACTAATTGGTTCTCTTCTGAAAGGTCTCAAAGAGAGCTACAATTTTCGTCCTTTGCAAATTTCGCGATATCTCTAACGGTTTAAAAGATATTTAATTTTGTGATCCAAAAATACGGAAAACTGCATATAATGAATAAATGAAACGCAATGTATCTCAGTGGGTTATGTATTTTTTTTTTAATCCGTCTCGGTAATGCCAAAACAATAAGGTCAATAACTTTCACAAGTACTGGAACATGTACAAAATCAACCAAATTAATTAACTGAGTAATGCATTTAAAAGATGGAAAAATAATTTAAATAATTAAATTAGTTATATTAAATATCATAACTTTCACTTTAGTACTCAGAATAGTACGGCTATTATATGAAAATAGTGTTTCCAGTACATATATAGGGAAACATTTAGTTGAAAGCCCAGAGTCTCACATCTGTCACGTTTCAAGAAATTATGTCTACCAAAAAAGATATTTTGTAAAACACACTTGTAATTTCATCTCACCAAATATTCTCTATTTTTACATAAAATAACGAGATATTTTGAAATTTCAAATTCCCCACTTTAACCCCCCCCCCGTTCTTGGTCCGGGTCCCGATGAACTATTATGGTCTTTAGTGTTTGATGAAACAGTTAAATACCAAGTGTGGTTTAGAACAAATAAACATTTTCGAGTTAAAATCGTATAATCTTAAATGTTGAAGTATCTCATTTAGTAAATATCTGTTGAAAAAATATTTGTTATTTAAGCTTCAAATAAAGTGTTTCATTATATAATAGAGTTTAGTTTATGTGACATGAGAAGGGGACGGAGTTTACTGAAGGCTGAAAACTAAAAATCCATATATCTAGTTTAGTATTAAAAATAGAGAATAAATCTACATAACAATATTAATAGTAAATTTAATTTGCAATAAGATTGATTCAATACAATATTTCGATCCGACCTATACTTCCTACTTGTGTGATTTCAGCGTTTAACGAACTTGATCATTAGTTTTGCGTGAAACGTTTAAATATCGAGTTTGGTAACGATCAAACACGATATTTCGACCGTTAGGACGGTACCGCTATACTAAGTAGAATCGATGGAAATTTGCGAAATTGTTTCCGATAATCAAGTCATGAGTACAACCTCCAAAGTTGATTTCTCTTAAGGGAAATCTGCTTAAATCATTTCACCGTTTAGCAGAAGAAAAAAAAACGATCATATGATAACATAACTATATGTTAAGACGTTCTTTTAAATCCCGAGAACAGAACTGTATAAATAGCGAGACGAAAAGAAAAATAAATGTATCCTTTATTCAGAGTGTGGCTATTTAAAGCGCTACAGGAATGTAATAAATGTATTCGAATGTATTTATAAGACGGAAGGTAAAAGGAGGAAAAGCAGTCATAAATACGGATGGCTGAATTATAATAGCTTCTGCTGGATGATCATAATACCCGACTCCGACACAGAATGTATTTAATAAATTCCTGTATGATGTATGGTGTTTGCACAACACGAATATCGTGAAATATATCTAAATATAATTAAATGAGTAGCCAATATAATAGCCTTTTGATCAGATAATACAACAATGATATCTGATGAGTTAAATTCGAGAAGCAAAGGCTTATCTGTTTATAATTATTATTTTAACAGTCAAAAGTCCTTCACGCTGGGGCTGCGTTAGCTAAGCAGATTTCCCACTTGCGTCACGTATTTGCATTGATCTCAAAGAGTAAAAGTTCAATTAGAACAATATTTGGCATTTATGCTTCAAATATAAAGTGCTACATAATATAACAGCTTCTTGTCAATATGACATGAGTAGGAGTGGGGAATTTAACCCTCCGGCGGGCGAACCTATTTGAGTTACGTTTGCGGGAGCTCTGCGGTGTTTGGACCGCAATATGTTTTTTTTTTCTATTTTTTATTAGAAAATAAGCAATAACTTATTTATTTATGTTGTTTATTCATTTTTGCTTTGGTTTTACAGTAATTGTAATGCAAGAAAATTATACGTTATTATATTCCTAAGTAAAGGATGGCTAACATTTTTTTTTATAAATAGCTTTGGAATATAAAAAAACAACCTTGCAATAGGTAGAATAATGATTGAGATATTTTAATAATAAATTGTTTATTATAAATAACCACCAACATAGGTTATTCAGGAACGTAGGAATAGTGGTATAGGAACAATAATTTTAAGTTTATAATATTATTTACAGACTAAAAATAGAGTAAAATTATTAATTATTTTCATAAAGTATGAACAAACATTTTGTATTATAAATACAGAGTAATAGTATATTAGTAATTTAATAAAAAAATAAGTTCAAGGTTATAAATGCAAAAAAAAATATTCGGTTCAAAATTTGCAAGAAAAAAATTTAATTTATCAACTAGGAACTAAAAAAAAAATAATTTTTTTTTTATATTACAGAAAAAAAGATCAAACTTCATCTTCTTATAAAGTATTTTCCTGGCAATTATTGCACGTTACTTCATGGTTACTGTGATTTCGGCCAAAATTCCTTTGGCACATATTGCATACAACGCTTGTTCTATTATTTCGATGTGTCCCACAAAGGTAGCGAATTTTGTTAGCCCTCAGAAAACCGACTCAACATGTCAGAGCATGTTGATATACAAATACCTAGAACCCCCAGCCCGTTGAAGTCATTTCTATTCCTAGTATTTTGACAGATGTTCAGATTGCGGTCCAAATGCCGCAGCGCACCCGCCGGAGGGTTAATGAAGGCGGAAAACAAAAACTGTCAAATATCTTGGATAATAATGGAGATAGTGGAAATACCTAAATACATTTATGGAGCATTGGTTCTAAATGATCCGACACATAAAGGCAGATATATTAAGAATTTTCTGAATTATCCCCTTTAAACCCCCTTCCCATTGCTCGGATTTCAGCCATTAGCGAAGTCGATCTTTATGTTTATTTTTACTTAAAACGTTTAACTGGCGAGTTTATATATATATATATATATATATATATATATATATATATATATATATATATATATATACACTGAGTTCTGAAAGGTCCTCATTTTCGTCATCTCCTGGGTAGGATCGATGGACGTTTGAGGATTTTTTTTTTTGAAAATTGCTTCACGTGCACGACCTCAATAGCTCATTTCCCATAAGGAAAATCTGCTACAAATGAGTAGTAATTAACAGACCTCTTTATGTATTTATCTGCGTTTGTTTTAATTTATTGTGGTGATATGGTGGGGCAATTCAAATAAATACTAATTCACTAAATTTAGCAGCGTTTATATATGTATTCATCTGCTTAAAAGCCTTTATAAACACTATAGTCCTTTATTTACATCGTCTCGGGAGATTTATTTATTTAAACAATGACCTTAAAAACTCAAACTCACATGGTGTACCTTGACGAGTTCCATTCCCGCCTGGGTAATAGGAATTTATTTAGGGACGAAAACATTAAATATAATCATTACGAAAAGGAATATCCTCGTTGCTAGAAAGGCATGGTAACCTCTAAATATCGCTTCTCGTTTAGTAGCAAACATACCGTCTGAGGCTGCGTAAACTAAGGGGATTTCCCAAGTGCTGGTGTGGCAAGTTACTAACCTACCTATTTTAATACATATATATGAGTTACGAAAAAATGTATAGAGCAACAAGTGTAGATAATCAATATTTTAATAAGGTTGAATCTATACAACTTTTCGATCCGACTCATAATAAATCGTAAATTTGAAATTCCGAACCCTCTCTCTAACCCCACCCCTATTTCTGGTCCGATTTTATCCATTAACAAATACGAACATTATTATTATTATTATTTATTAACGTCCACTTTTTGCAACTTAGGCTAATCGGGACGGGTTATCTACATGTTACCGCCCTTTTCTAGCCAGGGTGGGATTTAAGGGCGTTTAAATTTAATGAATTTCGTCACTAAATAATTTCCTTTGCCCAGACGAGAATCGAACTCGCCACTCTAGGTTTACCATGTGAGATAAAGGTCAACGCTTTAACTCGCATGAATACGAACATTAGAGTTTAACTCGACTCTAACAATAGGAACATTAGAGTAGAGTTAAACTCTTAAAAATTGAGTATGGTATTAGTAGAATAAAAATTTCCAAGTTGACCTGGAAATCTTTATTAATGACGTATTTGCATATTTCTCTCATAGTAAAAATTCAGTGGATACAATATTCGATATAGTAGTAGTGGGAGTTTACTGAATGCTGCTAACCAAAACATGCCAATATTTAAGATACAGAGAAAATGTATATATGTAATAATATTTATAGATAATAATATTTACAATAAGACTGGTCCTGTGCTATTTTTCGATCCGACATATAATAACGAAGATATTTTGCATTTTTGAAATTCCCCCTCTAAAGCACCCCTTCGTACTTGTCTGATTCCAACCGTTAACGAGCTTGATCTTTATTTTCACATAAAACGTTTAAATATCGAGTTTGGCACCTATCAAACCGAAATTTCGAAAGTAAGAGCATTTGTAGAAATATTTCGAAAATCGCGCCGTGAGTACAATCCTCGATTACTGATTTCCCTCATGGGAAATTTCCCAAAATGGTAGTAACCTGTAAATATCCCGTCCCAATTAGTCAAGTAACACAATGTGGACTTAAATAAATTATAACACAAGTTAAACTTTGGAACATGCTCTAATAATATATAAGATAAACCGAAAGATATACAAATGTAAAGGAACTAAGGCATAACATTCGTCACATTTTGAACGGAAGTTGGGGTTTATGAGCTTATCTTCATTATGCTATTTCATAAAGGCATATGACATAATATGCTAGGTATAGTGGAAAGTGTCAAAATAAAAGTGGAGAAATAGAAGAACCGAATGAACAAGAAGGCCCAGGACATATGCTAAGGTGTAACAAACGTCTCATCCCCTCCCTTGTATGGCTGGTTGACTCCCCGGGGACATAGCTTAAAATCATAATACTACTTCATAAAGGAATAGGTGTCGCCAGCAAGATGGCGGAATGAGTGGAACAACTAGTCAATGTGCTTAACTTATTGTCTAAAATAAGTGAATATAAAACAGTCAAAGGTTTACCGAGAGACCATTTAAAGGAACAATTACTCCTGTTCAGCAAATCGACAATGATTTACAAAAAGATATCAAGACTCCAAATATAGAAGCACAACGTGCCGAAATTAAGGTTAGTGGACCCTTGTATTCTGATATGAATAGAAGAGAATAGAATATATATTTATTTGTTAAAAATTTACATATTGTACAAATTAAATAAACAATTCTGTTTTTTTAAATAAATAATTAAATCCAAGTACTTGAGATCAACAATGTGGCTAGAAAGAAACAAAAAATAAAAAGCAATATAGTGTAAATAGTGAAATATAGTACATAAAAGATAACTAAGACCATTTGATAAACACTTTTCCGTTTTAATATAACATTCAACTGGAGTGTGGTCCATCAGCACTTATAGATTCCAGAGTATTGCATGCTGACGTGATGAAGCAGTAAATCTTGTGTAGTTTTTCGAGGCTATCGATACTAAGTATCTCTTCAATGCACATCGTGTTATGATATGTTAAAATCCAAAACCAATCATAGTGGAAACGAATCACAAAAATTAATAATTAAAAGTGACAAAAGCAAACACCCCAATAGAAGATTTAAAGCAACAGTTTAAAAATTCTATTGATCCACAAGCATTAAAAATTGGCTTAACAAATTTAAAATGCTCTAAAAAGGTGTTTTAATTATTGAATCAAACAAGAAAGACATCAAAGTCATTTCAACTGAATTATCTAAGAAATTTAAAAGCATAAATATTCAGAAAAGTAAGAAATTACACCCAACAATAATAATAAAAGTCCGTCACGCAGGGACTGCGTAAACTTATCAGATTTCCAACGTGAAGTTTTAGAATAGAGAAATTTCACGAGAACCGATCAGTTACTGATACGGCCGAACTAGCTAGCTGAAAACTCATGACTGCAACCGAAATTAGCCGATCTCATCATGTCCGTTACCCTCAATAAAATGCAAATATCTCGGTTAATATTCAAGATAGAGAATACCCGTAAATGTATATAAACATATTTATAGTAAATTTAATTTACAATAAGACTGGTGTTATACAGTTTCTGGATCCGACGGATGGGAGATATTTCGTAAATCACCCCCTTTAAACCCCCCCCCCTCCCGCTGGTCCGATGTCAGTCATTAACGAATATGCCTTTATTTTTACATAAAAAGTTTAAATATCGAGCTTCATAACGATTAAGCAAAAATTGCGACCGCTAGAGCGTTAGCAGATATATATATAATTTTGAACGGGCCTCATTTTCGCCATCTCCTGGGTAGGATCGATGGACATTTGAAGACAATTTTTGAAAATCGTGTCATGAGTACGACCTCAATAGCTGCCTTAAGGCAAATCTGCTGAAAAATATACCCAAAGAGACAAATAAAAATAATTTAATTTCGGCTTTTGGTGGGTATAGTGGAAAGTTCAAATTAAAAGTGAAGAACCACAAGAACCGAATGCACAAGAAAGTGCAGGTATTATGCTAAGGTGTCGCAAATGTGGCGTCAACTCGATATCCTCTGGAAGCAGTAGTAACCTGGCAAGGCTCCAACCTACAGCATATCTCTGCAACTGGAACACAAGTTCAAGGATCTTGTTCCTATTATGTATATATTGGTATTATCAATAAATTTGCTTATAGATTGACTTAATGGTTGTTTATTAACTAAAATGGAATTGGACGTTCATGAACTTTATAGTAGTTAAACTTTTTTAACTTAAGTCCAGATTGTATAAATTTCTTGTCAATGGAATTCATTTTTGTGTGCCCTTCGTAGCTTGGAAGTTGGCCGCTTAGCTTCCATAATACTCTATGCTTGAAAACAGTTCTCTGAGGATCTACAAATACTCCGTTCCTCAGGTGATGCGTAAACTAAGCAAATTTCCCAAGCTGGTAATACACTTGTGATGTCATCTCACTTTTATGTCATCTCACTATATATTCTCTATTTCTACGTAAGAAAAACCCAGATATTTTGAACTATCAAATTTCCCCCTCTCTAAACCCACCCTATTCCACCTCCGATTTCAACCACTAACTATTATGATCTTTAGTGTTGAATAAATCAGTTAAATATCGAGTATGGCGTAGAATGAATAAATATTATCGAGTGAAGAAAGTAATGATGATATATGATGTCGAGTGAATAACAAATGATGATGACATCACACAACGTATTTGCAAGTACCTCATCTAGTAAATATCTGTTGATAACAATATTTGATATTTAAGCTTCGAAAATGTGATTCATTATACAACAGAGATTAGTTTATGTGACATAAAGTAAGAGAGGGGTTTTGAAGACTGAAAATAAAAAAATCGAAATATCTCGGTTAAGTAAACAAAAATTGCGGAACCAGAAAGTATATATATATGTATATATAATTTTTAACCGGCATCGTTTTCGTCATGTACTATGTAGGATGGAGACATGTGGGGAAATTTCTGGAAAATCGCGACATGAGTACAACCTCAATAGCTGACTTCTATCAAGAGACACCTGCAAACAGCTATGAATTAATAACAGCGAAGTCAATTATTGATTATTTTTTTAAAAATAAATATTCGCCATAAATTTCCATAAATTAGGAAGTACTGTTCGATGAAGGGAAAGAAAAACTTCTCTAAACTATGCACTAGTTTTCCGTTACCTTCTGCATGAGACTAGCGATACAGGCATTAGCAGGAGATGAGATAATCCGGTTGAAGCGCGAATTATATAGAATACCTCCTCAGCCCTTGGCCTGTATAATCATATTAATGATAAGCACTAACCATTATCAGTATGCAAACTAGGTCGTTAATGTACAGCACTGATTGCGCTGTCAATACATGGAATAATTATGACAGCGAGAATGATTATAATTATTGCAAATGAATTAATTTAGGTATTCATGTATGGATTGAAAATATGTGCTGTCGACTTCCGGCCACTGGTGTTATAAGATAATGTATTGAACATAGATCACATTCACACAAATACAAACAACTAGAAAACCCTTAATCTTAAGATTTCCGCAATACAACGAAAGTATTATTGGCTCTCACATTTAGACACATAGACAGCTCTTCCATGCCACCATGGAAAGCAGACAATTTAATGATCGGCCTCAGATTATCAAAATTTAAAAAGAAAGAAATTAGCCAATTAATTGCACACAACAATCAACATCATCACATCAACCACCAATACACTGACTCCACTCATATACATGGATGGTTCCAAAACTGAAAAAGGTACTGGTGTAGCATTGAAGGAGTTGATGCATATGAAATAAGCCTACCTTAAAATAGCAGTATATACACCGCTGAATTGCATGCCATACTCTTGGGACTGTCACACATACATATTACAGTACATGGCATTACTATATATTCCGATTCATTAAGTTGTTAATATGTACATCACACATACCTTAATTATTCAGATTCTAGAACAAATTTCAAAAAAATAAAGACAACAGTGAAGATGATGTGGGTCCCTGGACATGAAAACCTTGGACGTACGAAAGACATGTACAAACTTGCCAAACAGGCAACCAAGAGACAATATTTTTGCTTGACTTTAACTTATTGACCCTACCAGACTTACATTTACAAATCCTACAAACAACATTAAATAAATTGCCAAAATGTTGCCATAGAACAGCAGAAAATCATCCTTGTATAAGCGAGTGGCCATCCGTAAGACGTGAGAATAGACGAAACGAAATTCTACTAACGAGACTTAGGATAGGACTCTCAAATTTAATACAGTCATACCCCATGACAAGAAGAGAAAGATCTCTAAGCAGAACATGCCATGAACCATTAACCATTAAACACATACTGACTAACTGGAGGAACATAGATTACTTAGAGACCCCACATAACATGTGCAAACTTCTTACAGACAGGAGCCCACATATTGACAATATACTAAAAATCACCTTCAAAAATTGAATTCGTTTTACAAAATTTAACCCCTCTCCTTTTTGATTTTGACTTAGTGAGAAATTTAATATAATTTTGGACAATTTTAAATAATATAAATGTACTAGTATACAGGAATAACATAATTTTTTTTCATAAAAAAAAAAAACATTTTAAGTTGTTGCCTTTATTACTAGTATAATGGTTATTTGCTATTTTTATTACTTGTATTTAATGTTTATTTATTGTATTTGATTTTTATTTGTTGCTTGAGTTTTTGTTTTCTTTTAATTTTGTTTTTATTTCACAATGTTAAACTTTGAGCCAAATCTCGCCTAGTTGCAGGTACTTCTGTATAAATAAATAAACATTTTACCAATCCGATGCATAACAACGGAATTATTTCGAATTTCCGAAATTCTCCTCTCTAAACCCCTCTCCCACATATCCGATTTTAGCCATTAACGGACTCTATCTTCATTTCTATAGAAAACGTTAAATATCGACATTGGTAACGATCAGGCAAAAATTGCGACCGCTAAAGTGTTGACAGTCAAAAATATATATATGTGTGTGTATGTATGTATATAATATATAAATTTTGAATATCATGAGTTCAACCTCAATAGCTCATTTC
The DNA here is from genome assembly GCA_019009955.1 of Riptortus pedestris. Taxonomy (NCBI): domain Eukaryota; kingdom Metazoa; phylum Arthropoda; class Insecta; order Hemiptera; family Alydidae; genus Riptortus; species Riptortus pedestris. The sequence goes on from CM032232.1 coordinate 17,841,396, forward strand.
CCCCAAGGGAAATCTGCTAAAATACCTCATAAGCATCTCTTAAATCCAATTATAATACCTAAAGTGTAACAATGAAAGGGGCCTAAATGATATCATTTGGGTATAAATGTTTAATAATAATAAACAATTGGACCACATGGACCGTTGTAAAAGAGGTAAAGATGAATAGATAAAATTTTTCCACGTGGAAGGAAAAAAAAGGCCATGACTCTTAAAACCATTCTCCATAGAAATAAAATAAAAAACAAACAAACGTGCTCACTTCCATTAATTAAAGTATTCAATTTATCAGAAAGGTCGTATTAATAAATTGTATTTTATGCAGCTATAAATTAGAAAGGATTTAAACGGCAATTATTAATTAACACACAACCTGCCTCATTAAGCTTTTATATTAATTGCAGTAATTGAAACTGTATTATTATGTATTATTTCAGCATTAATTAAAACCTCCAAAATAATGATGTTCAGATTTTTCCCCATCCCCATTCATTAATTTATTTACGGTCACACGGCAAAAATAAAACAATCTTAATGACTCCAGCGAAAATAATAGTAAAATAATTCTTAATAAACAAAAACTGTAAACCTTTATGACAATATTTTTCTTGTATTGAATTAATAACCTAAAATAGCAAGCAATGACCTACACTATTCTCGCACGTGGAGAAATGACACATTGGTGATATGATCTTACAATGTATTTTCTATTTCTACCTCAGACAGGACCCAATATAAACACAAATTTAAATTTTAACTGGACACAAGACGTTATGTAAGATACTAAGTTTAAGTGAAAATAAAAAATACATTTGACTCCAATATTACTTGAGTTACAGTATGATGTGAGGAAGAACAATTTTTAAGACACTACATTACTAATAAGATTTGTTGCGTTATAATATTATATCCGGGGCGTGATAAGGGAAATAAGTCAAATTCGCATTTTTCCCTTCACTTAAATGCTGCCGTTCCAATTAGAGTTATTAATGGATTTTAATTTTAAATTAAAAGTATTAATGTATTGAGGTATTTATTCACATATAAAGACTAGAATCACGAGTTCGATTTCCGCAACGAGGAGTAGGATAAGCGTATCTTGTAAATCCTTTGACCCACCCTGGCTAGAAAAGCGTGGTGACCTGTGGATAACCCGAACCAGTTAGTTAAAGTAGCAAAAAGTGGGTATTAATAAATAATAATAAAGGTGATGATTACGATGATAAAATATGACCTTAAATATTTCGGCCACCATAAAGTGTACAATCAGAAATAACACAATATCAAGTTAGGTAAACTACTTAAAACCAAATTCAGCCCATGGCCTTGGGAAACATCCTTTCTCTAGAGTTTTAATAAATTTAATTAAGGACTATTGTATTACTATAAATCCTGTGCCTGCGTGTGACCTTGTATTAGTTAACAAAAAATTAGAAAAAAGTCGTCAGGCAGGTGCTGCGTAAACTAAGCAGCTTTCCCGCGTGAAGTTTTACAATGGAGAAATTTCACGAGAGCCCAGCAGTTAATGAAACGGCCGAACTAGCTTTTGGCGGGAAAGTTACTTCGTCCGTTAGCCACCTAGATTTAATAAAAATGCAAATATCTCGGTTAATATTCAAGATAGAGAATAAATGTATATAACAATATTTATAGTAAATTTAATTTGCAATAAGATTGATTCTGTACAAGTTTTCGATTAGACGTATAGTAACCGTGATATTTCGAATTTTCGAAAATCCTCCCCTGTAAACCCCCCCCCTCCCACTGGTTCGATATCAGCCGTTAACGAACTTGATCTTTTTTTTTACATAAAACGACTAAATATCGAGTTTGGTACCGATCAAACAAAAATTGCGACCGCTAGAGCGGTAACAGACAAATATATAGATAGATAGATAGATATGGACATTTGAAGAAAAATTTCGAAAACTCCGTCATGAGTACAACTTCAATGGCTGATTTCCCTTAAGTGAAATCTGCTAAAAGCATCCCAATACCTAGTACTTTAATATGAAACTAAATAAACTTGCCAAAGACTTAATAAATTAATGGAGCATAAAAAAATAAGTAAATATAGATCGAAACTCGTGAACTGGTGTCTACCAAAATCTCTTAAACCCATCGTGGTTTACTGTTAGTCTTTCAAAATTTTAAAAAAATTTAAGAAGTTGGTCTATGGAAATCCATCATGTTTTTGAATGAAGCTTCGACTAAGTCACAATTTCTCAACTTTGTTCATTACCATCTATCACATTTCAGATATGATACCCTGGCATATTTTTCATATATCTTCCATTTAAATTTGTTTGATGATTAATTAATATTTACAAAACGCCTCACGATTTCGAAAATACTTAACATGTATTTCTATACTGTACTGTATATAGCCCAGTGAGAGCCAAATATCTTTATTATATTTCAAAATAGTATTCTAGATTCCAAGAAAGTGATTTTCTCAACGCACTCATCAGCAATAACAAGCATAAATTGACAATGTTATACGTGTATCTGATGAACATATTGAAATGTCGTTAATTTGTTCTTAATGAATAATTGTGAACTATATTTTATTTCTATTTTGAATGTATTTTATTATGTTTCTGTGATTTTTTCTTTTGTATCATATATAAAATATCTTATTGATTTTGGAATTATTTTTTGTTGTTTACTTGTTTTTATAGTTCTTATACTTAGCTTTGTATTATTTTACTTAAGGAAATAACGTATCTATCTGTCTATCTATTAACTGAATGCAGGTCCCTTAACTTCTGGTCTCTCATCCTGATTTTTTTTATTTTTTTATTTTTTTCATCAATTGGAATGAATACCACTTTTTTCTACGATAGTTCGGCTTGTTGGCATAAGCGATTTCGAATTACAAGGAGAAAACTATAAAGAAGAAATTTTTATAAAGATAACATTGAAACAAGCCTCATTTTGTGAATTTGCACGCAATCAACATTAAACATTCAAGCTGGCAGCAAGCATGGACCGGAGGTACATTGAAGCCGTAGCTTGCATACTCATACTTGCTAATGCCTTTCATTAGTCTGCTAATACTTGCTGTGCATTATGTGCACTATCCCGAATTCTGTCCGGTCTTCCTGGTGCATTGATGTATAGTACCGAGCAGAACGCAACGCCAAATCCCTGCATATCCTTGAGGCTGTCTATTTTCCCCTCATTCGTTTTTGTGGAATCTGGACATATTGTCCTGAAGAAAAATCAAGAGAAATAACACGATGAATCATTACTAAAGTTAGCTCCCAGTTCTTCCTGTCTGTCTGTCAGAGGTTCCCTTTCCCTTCTGTTGAACACTCTTTATAAGAAAGCTTGTGACTAATGAACAAAATTGGAGGGACGTCATGACCGTGATAAGAACTAAAGGCATTCTAGATTGCTCTCATTAAATAGCTATTTATTATTATTATTTTTTAAGTTTTAAAATTTACTCTGCTCAATCTTTGGTTCTATTGTAGTAACATGAAGCCAAGTAGTAACAGGGAAGTGACTACTGATGACGGATGAGTAAATAAAAGTATAAATAACTGTAGAGGAACGAATCCTTTCTTGTCTTATCTCAGATAACAGATTCCAGCACCTCAAAATTGGAACTTTCTTAGTGGTCAGAAAGGAACAAAGTAACATTTTATGTAATCAAAATAACTGACAACCAAAAATAAACGTATAATAGCTTACTTAAGGAAATATTTAAAATAGAGCAAGAGGTGAAAATTGTTTCACCAAGACCTGTTGGACCTGTTGGTTTGTGGGAATATACCAGTTATAGAGGAAAACGGTGAAAATGTAATTCGTAGAAGAGGAAAATCCTTAAAGCCACAGGATTCTCTTGAGAACTTGATCTCACTACAAAGCAAGGGGTTGTTAAAAGAAAGATGTCCGTGATAAGGAAAGCGATACAGACCGAACGAGAAGGTTACAGGAAACAAGTGACTTTAAAAGTTCTTTTCATGACGAAATATTATTTTCCCATTTCCTTATTAACAAACAATAACCATCTAAAATTTAAGCCCCCTCCATATGAATAATAATACATTAAAGGACTTGGATTTCATTTCCATTCATCTATATCCACATATGAATGATCTTAAGTCCTGTATTTGAAATCCCCGTAGTACTGACAAGTCCTTCACGCGAAGGGGCTGCGTAAACTTAGCAGATTCCCCCACGTCCTGGTATAACATACTTTTGATCTCATCTCACCACATATTCTCTATTTCCATCTTTTCTTTAAGGTTTTAATATTTTTATTTACTTTTATGACTAATATTTTTTACTCCTTTAATGTGTCATAACTGTTGAACATTTTAATTTTTTTTAAATTGTAATAGAGTTCTTACGTGTTAAAACTCTGTACTGACTATCATGTACAGCTTCGGAAGCGCTCTGTGATACTTTTGAATAAATTCCTATTGTGGAAATGTGGCTTTTGTACCTTAAATCCAATAAAATTAACTTCCACATTCAAGAAAGCTCACCTACAGTAATACCAAAGTTGAAAAAAATGCAAAATTAACCCAATCACTCAGGTGCTGCGTAACCTAAGCAGGTTTCCCGCTGGTAAACACATTTGTGATCTCAACTCAACACATATTCTCTAATTATATGTAAAAAAAAGCTGATCAGAAGAAGGGGAGGGGCGGGGTAATAAGGCAGAAAATACGAAAGTACACATAACTCGCTTAATAATTGAGATACGAAAAAACCGCATAGAACAACAATTTTAGAACGTCAATAGCTAAACAAGATTGGCTCCATAACATTTCCATACCCAACTCATAATAACAGATATATTTTGAAATTACTAATCGCCCCCTCTCAAAACCCCAACTATTCCATATCCGATTTCAGCCAATAACAAATACGATTACTAGAGTTGCTTGAAACATTTAAATACCTGGTATGAAAAAAATTAACAATACTCAACAAAATAAATAAATATATAAATATATATATATATATATATATATGTGTGTTGTTTGCCACTACGATGGATCAGTGGTCGAAGCCTTCTATTTAATTTAATATTACTATTGTTTCTAAGATAAGAGATCATATGTTTGTGAATTATATTCAGTTCTAAATACAGACCGCTAGAGAATTGCAACATAAAATATTTACGGTTTAAGCAATAAGTGTCTAGATTTGCGATATAAACTTTTTACGGATAAAATTTTAGCAAATAGTGACTAACATATGTGTGCATATATATACTGCTCAAAAATGAATAGGGATATTGGTTATTTTTTCTTATCCTATTAATTTTAATTAAATCGATCTTAATTAAATTTCTTTTTTATGGGGGGAAAAAGACAATAATTTCTAATAAATATTAATGATATTTATAATAAAAAAAAAAATATGCTAGGCCCCATACATACCACAAAAATGCCAATATCCCTATTCATTTTTGAGCAGTTTATATAGTTTTGAACGGACCTCATTTTCGTCATCTCCTGGGTAGGATCGATGGACATTTTTAAATATGGAATGAAGAGGTTCATGATATAACAGGTTATTGTCAATATGACATCAGTAGGAGTGGGGGTTAACTGAAAGAGGAAAACTATAAAATCCAAATATCTCCGTTACTATTTATGATAAAGAAAATATTTATAGAACGAAAGTTATAGACCATTCAATTTAAAATAAGATTAGTACGATAGAATGTTTTGATCCGACTTATAGTAACAGGTATATTTCGAAATTCCCCCTCTATACCCCCTTCCCTCCCACTGGTCCGATTATAACCATAAACAGACAATATTTTTGAAGTGAAAACTTCTTTAGGCACGTTGTGCACCCCGTAAGGAAGCATTTGCGGGAGAGGAAAAAAGTGTGAAATCGCGACACCGCCACCGCCACCGCTAGTACTCAACTCAAAGCTAAAGGAGCTTCTTTTCTTCATAACTCCTGAACCAAATTAGCTAGAGTTTTCGTTCGCATACCATTTTAAAGAGGACAAAACCAGCATCATTTCGTTCACAGATACTATATATCTACCATTTTTACTTTCATAGATATTTTAATCCGAAATATAAATAAATTCGAATATTTAAATAAATAAATTCGAATATTTAAATAAATTCCGATATTTAAATAAATTCGAATCAAAACTGCTTGTATCCTACTTCAGCTACCATATACCGATTGTATCAGTTTTAGAAATTGGTGATGATGCTGGCAGTGATGATGGTGCAAGAGTTGTTGAAATTATGGATAGAAATTGATTTTTCTGAGTGTACTTAACTTATTTTTGTAAAGCATTTGTAATAATTCTGAAATGTAATTTTATATTGATAAATAAAACAATTCGTGGTACATTATTTTTTTTTATCACTATTATTTTTGTCATTTCATTTTTTCATGTAAAATAGAACATAACTGTTACTTATTGATAAATAACTAAAAATATTTTTAAAATAAGACTTCGTAAAAAAAATTTCTCAGCAATGCCAAAATTGAGCGATCAAAGCTAAAGGAGTTTTCACTTCTACCGGCAGTCCCCTGACTGCTATTTTTTTTTAAATCGCGCCATAAGTACGACCTCAATAAAAATGCAGAATATCAAACATTAAGGAAGGACTCGGTCATCCACAGACTCTGAAACGTGAGTTAGGAATTAATGGTGGCTGTTGTGTACAAACTTTAGGGGCCTTTGAAGTGGGTGCTTCACCCGCACACAAAGTGAATCCAGGACTAATCTGCATTTGTATCGACAATATTATCCTTTGTCGAGGCCCTCATTGTCTCAGTATCAGCAAGGCAACAGTGGAGAAGTACTTAATGCCGTGTATACATCAGCTGATGTCTGTCATTAATGTCAACGCATTACATTCCACTGAGGGAATGCTCTCTAACAGAATTGGCCTACAACATTTTTTTTTTAGCAGTTTTCCCTTAGGGTAAAATGTCCAACAATCCTACCCTGGAGATGACGAAAATGGGGTCCGTACAAAATTACATATATATATATATATATATATATATATATATATATATATATAGTTGTCTGTTAAGGCTCTAGCGGTCGCAAATTTTGTTTGACCGTTACCAAACTCGATATTTAAACGTTTTATGCAAAAAAACAGACGGAGTTCGTTAATGTCTGAAATCGGACCAGTGGTTAATCCCCCCACACTTATTCGATATATCTCCGTTACCATACGTCGGATCAAAATATTGTATAGAACCACTCTTATTGCTAATTAAATTTACTATTTATTGTTCTTTACATTTATTCTCTATCTGTAATATTAACCGAGATATTTGCATTTTATTAAATATGGGTCGATAACGGACGACTGAGTTTCCCGCCAAAAGCTAGTTTGGATGTTTCCGTAATTGTTAGGCTCTCGCGTGAAAATTTCTCAGTTGTATAACTTCACGTGGGAAATCTGCTTAGTTTACGCAGCCCCTGCGGGACGGACTTTTTTTATTTTTTTTTTTAGCAGATTGATCCTTAAGGGAAATGAGCTATTGAGGTCGTACTCATGAAGCGATATTTGAAACTTTTCTATAATGTCATCACTACTACCCTCCATATGACGAAAATGAGGTCCGTTCAAATATATATATATATATATATATATATATATATATATATATATATATATATATATTGAGAGAGAGAGAGAGAGAGATTTGTCTGTAAATGCTCTAGCGCTCGCAATTTTTGCTTGATCGTTACCAAACTCCATATTTAAACGTTTCATGTAAAAATAAAGATCAAATTTACTAACGGCTAAAATCGGACTAGTGGGAGGGGGGGGGGTTTAGAAGGGAGATTTTCGAAAATTCAAAATATCTCCGTTACTGTGCGTCGAATTGAAAAATTGTATAAAACCAATCTTATTGCAAATTGAATGATATATAAATGTTGTTATTTACATATTTTCATTTTCTTTAATATTAACCGAGATATTTGCGTTTTTCAATTTTCGGCCTTTAGTAAACCCCCACCCCTACTTATGTCATATCAACAATAAGTTGTTCTAATATGAAGCAAATTATTTGCCTAAATAACAAATTTGGTTCTCGTTGAACTTTTACGTCATGAGATAAATGCAAATACGGGATGCAAGTGGGAAATCTGCTTAGTTTACGCAGCTCCTGCGAGATGGACTTTTTTTTTTGTAAAAAGTTATATTTATTAATTATACAGATGTTCAGTACATTGAGATGACTGCATTGCGTGAATCGGCACCCAGCTGACCATTCGGTTTACAGGTTAATTAGTAATGTATATGTTCTGCCGGCTACGTGACTGCACTCTCCAGCTTTTGTGTTCATAAACCAAATTCCAAGAACTTCAAGCCCTTAAGGGAAATCAGCTATTAAGGTAGTACTTATGACGCGATTTTCGAATAATGTCTTCAAATGTCCATTGATCCTACCTACGAGATGACGAGTGGGGTCCGTTGAAAATTGTATTTGTATAATATATATATATATATATATATATATATATATATATATATATATATATATTCTATTTTTGAAGCTGCATCGTTGGGAAGTATCGTGATTGTGAATATATTTGGCTGTTACCACTCTAACGGTCGCAATTTTGAAAATTCTAAATATCTCCGACACTATACGTCGGATCAAAAAATTGTATAAATCCAATCTTATTGAAAATTGAACCATCCATAAATGTTCTTGAATACATATTTTCTGTATAATGAGTAGATAATTAGATTAGACAGAGATATTTAGATTTTATAGTTTTCCACTTTCAGTACACACCCACTCCTATTAATGCCAGCTGTTATATTATGAACCACTTTATTACAAGGTTAAATACCGAATATTGTTTTAAGTTTTCAATAAAATTAATATGTTATATTCAGATATATTTCAGTAACTCTTTTCTCTTCTCTCCAGTCTAGAATATTTCAATCTGCATATTCAGTCTGCAATGCTGGCTGAAATGTTTGTTTAAAAATCAGGCTCTTTTCGTTGAACTGATTATTAATTAACTTGCAAATTGACTGAATATCCCATTACCGTTTGTATTTATTCGCTTAATATTCACGGTGGTGTTACCAGTATGTAGATTTATCTATCATAAACCTTCGCTTAGTTTACCGTACTTAAACCGGGAAAATTGCTTAGTTTACGCAGCCAATGCGTGATGGTCTTTTATTATTTCCAGCCGCTTTTCAAACTTCTGCTTACGACAACAATGCCAATTTACTCAGTAAACATCATCTGAATGTGTGTTTGGGGAAGGAAGAGGAACCGCCGGTTAGTAAACCATCTCTGCATCATCACCTCCAGGAGGTGTTGATGATCTGGAGTTCCCAGATAGCGAGGAATTAGACAGAATCGTAATCGGCTTCACTACAGGCAATTACCGAAGCAATCGATTCAGACTTATCCTAAGCATCCTCAATTATATCCTCATGAGAAGTACATTGGCTTTTTGGAGCTGGACCAAATAGGTATTTACAGCCAAACTATTCCACGTACTAACTTTTTGTTAAGCTTTTCTGGATATAAACAATTCGTCATATATGTGATGCATATCACAATAAAATGAAATTCTCCAATATTTGGCTAAGCCCGGACCCGCAAGCTGTCACCTCTAGTATATATATACCAAGGTTTCATTGAACTTTTACTTTGTGAGATACATGCAAATTCGTTGTGTCATGGTGTCAGTAGTGTGTGGTACAAACACGTGGGAAATCTGCTTAGTTTACGCAGCCCCTTCTTGACGGACATTCTTCCTAGAAAAGTGTATTCAAGCGTTCATCTAATGATTCTACTCAGAGAGAAATGAGGTTCATTCATTTTAGCAGATTTCCCTTAAGGGAAATCAGCTATTGAGGTTGTACTCATGACGGAATTTTCGAAATTTTTCTTCAAATGTCCATCGATCCTACCTAGTAGATGACGAAAATGAGGTCCTTTCAAAACTGTATATATATATATATATATATATATATATATATATATATATATATATATATATATATTTGTATGTTACCGCTCTAGTGGTCGCAATTTTTGTTTTAATCGTTATCAAACTTGATGTTTATTCATTTTACGTAAAAAGTAAGATCAAGTTCGTTAATGGCTGAAATTTGACCAGTGGGGGGGGGGGGTTTAGAGGGGAGGACGTTCGACAAGTCGAAATATCTCCGTTACTAGACGTCGGATCGAAAAAAAATTCAGAAGCAATCTAATTGCAAATTAGATTTACTATAAATATTGTTATATACATTTTTTCTCTATCTTGAATACTAACCGAGATATTTGCATTTTTATTCAAAACTGGGCGCCTAACGGACGAGAGTTACTTTCCCGCCAAAAGCTAGTTCGGCCGTTTCCTTGAATGGCTCGACTCTCGTGAAATTTCTCTAATGTAAAACTTCACCTGGGAAATCTGCTTAGTTTACGCAGCCCCTGCGTGACGGACTTTTTTAAAATGTATACTACAGTTATTTGTCAGCTAATGATAGAAAACTCTATATTCAAAACTAAACTAAAACTGAATGGCTGAAATCAAAGCATAACTAATATTTTTATTTTAGAGTTTAGAAAATGGGCTCTCTTGAATATCTGCGTCATTTATTATTGATCACATCTTAAAAGCCTTACTTTTTGGCTCTGCAAAATATTGTTTATGGATGGTTACCTACATAATGTTAGAAATAAGCTCTATTTATTATACCAGTCGCCATCAAACACTATCAGCTATAACTGGGTCAGCCAAATCAAGGAGGAGTTTGTTAAACTGAATTTCTTCAATATTGGGCTATAACAGGATCCTCAGTTCCAGTATACCATCAATTATTGCTGGATAACAGAGAAAAACTATTGAATGATAATGCCAGTAGAAAAGCTTCGACAAATTATAGAACATAAAAGTCCCTCACGCAGGGGCTGCGTAAACTAAGCAGATTTCCCACGTGAAGTTTTACAATAGAGAAATCTGCCTAATAACAACTGTAGTAGTAAGAAACCTCTAAACCTAAAACATTATTTAGCCCTAACAAAGTAGTTATTAGCCCCAAAAAACAGTTAACCTAACCTCTAAACCTATTCACGAGGGTCAAATAGTTATGGAAACGGCCGCCAGAGCTCTCGGCGGAAAGGCCAAAGAACATAGCGACTGACACGAACTGGCGACCACACGCAGAATACAAATCCAAATATATCGGTTAATATTCAAGATAGAGAAGACCTGTATAATTACAATATTTATACCAAAATGAATTTGCAATAAGATTGGTTCTATACAATTTTTCGATCCGACGCATAATAACGGAGATATTTTGAATTTTCAAAATTCCCCCCTATAAATCCCCCCTCATACTGGTCCGATTTCAGCCATTAACGAACTTGATCTTCCTTTTTACATAAAATGATTAAATTCCAAGTTTGGTAACGATCAAACAAAAATTGCGACCGCTAGAGCGTTAACAGACAAATATATATATATAATATATATATATATATATATATATATATATATATATATATATATGTGTGTGTATATATATATATATATATGTATATATATATATATATATATATATATATATATATATAGAGAGAGAGAGAGAGAGAGAGAGAGAGAGAGAGAAACTTTTGAACGGACCTCATTTTCGTCATCTCCTGGGTAGGATCGATGGACATTTGAAGAAATTTTTCGAAACTCGCGTCATGAGTACGACCTCAATAGCTTATTTCCCTTAAGGGAAATCTGCTAAAACAGAATATCTGTTCATATATCTACCATTTCCCATATTCAAAGCTATATAAGGGCATCAATTAATAACACATTAAAATTTACTATTCAAAACATAATATATTCCATTGACCCTAAAAATAAATGCCTAATATGTAATTTGGACGATTTCGAAAATATTTATTATTATATTGTACCGTATATAGTCCAATGAGTGCCATGAATCTTTATTTTTTTCCCCAAGAAAACCAGATATTCAAAATATTGTGAGTAAGCACAAAGCAGTCAGCAGCGATAACAAACATAAATTAAGAATGTTATATGTGTATCTGATTGACATATTGAAATGTGTCTCATTTGTTCTTAATGAATACTTGTGCATTATATTTTATAATTGTTGTATGCTCCTTCTTTTTTTGGCATCGATATATAAAATCTATTATTGATTTCGGAAGTTATAGAATTTAATTACAAATAATTTTAAATGTAGAAAGGTTTATATTTAATTTACTATTGCATTTTTTTGTTACTTATTTGTTATTATAACTGTAATACTATACTTTGTATTATAAAATAATAAATAGAAAAGTATTACTATTTTATGGAAGTGTTTTTATTTATGTGCATATATATGCATTTATTTATTTATTTTCAATTTAACATTATAATTAACAAATATTATATAAGCTGAACTCTATTGCTTTATCTTTGCTAAAGGGAAATCCTGTTAAGCAAATAAAGTACCTATATATCTATCTACATCACAAGAAATATTCGATCAGTACTGAAAAGGGATTCCTAAGATATCCTCGTCTATAGTTTCCTAGAATCCAAAATAAAAGCCAAAACTCTGAAAGACAAAAGGATGGGGAAGAAAAGAGCTTATTGATTTATATGCTTATACTTTGATGTATGCTAATAATGGATTTATTAAATTGAGCTGGAATCCGGGTTTAAATATATATATATATATTCAGTGACATGCTACTAAGTCTTTGTGGAGTAACATCTTAATATTGATGATATTTACGAATTTGGAGTAATAAATTTCTAGAAGATAGCAAGGACGTCCAAGATACAAATTTACTAGATAACGTATGGGACGTGTCTGGTAAACTACCATAAAATGCAACCACAATGATTATTCTGAGTTGGTATTCTTGCAGGTGGAAGTAACTTCTAATGTAGATAGGATGAATGAATTGGCTACGCTTCCACTATGACAATTTATTAAAGCGGCAGAGCGCTTTCGATGCAGTGCATCATCGTCAGTGCCGTGTGACAGTGTGCCAGTACGTGATGCCAGGTTATGCTTATGGCTTATGAGAATATGGAAGTTCGGCAAGCACAAACTGGCATCACCTACTGGGACACTAACACACGGCACTGACGATGATGCACAGCATCGAAAGTTCTCTGACGCTTTAATAAATTTCCATAGTGGAAGCGTAGCCAATTTTTTCATCCTATCTATATTAGAAGTCACTTCCACCGGCCAGAATACCAACTCAGAATATGGAACCGCGGCAAGCTCAACCTGGCATCACCTACTGGCACACTCTCACACGGCACTGACGATGATGCACAGCATCGAAAGTTCTCTGACGCTTTAATAAATTTCCATAGTGGAAGCGTAGCCAATTTTTTCATCCTCTCTATATTAGAAGTCACTTCCACCGGCCAGAATACCAACTCAGAATATGGAACCGCGGCAAGCTCAACCTGGCATCACCTACTGGCACACTCTCACACGGCACTGACGATGATGCACAGCATCGAAAGCGCTCTGCCGCCTTAATAAATCATAGTGGAAGCGTAGCCAATTTTTTCATCCTAACTACAATGATTATTGTTACTTCTAATCCTATTTATTGGTAAACTAAATATGGAGTCAGGAAAGGTAATAATCTGGATCAAAAAGAAGGCCAAGTCCTCTACTGTTTTTTAATATCTAATATATGTCTTTTATTAATGTTATTAAATAAAATACTCATATCAAAACATTTTATTAATACATAACCGCAATACAAAGCATAATTACAATTAAATCTGTGGACAAGCAATGTTCCCTAATATCGTACTAAATAAACATTCTTTCTCGTGTCCTCTCGTAGCAAATAAATTCGCATAAATAGGAATGTAACTTCTTCAACTCGTTTCACGTTGTCTTTATTAGCCGATTTTCCCAAATGGAAATCAGCTACAGGGATTGTGCAGATGACACGATTTTCGAAAAATGTCCTTACTACACACATTGATTTTATCTCATGACATATTCTTTATTTCTATATAAAAATAAAACGATGACTATAAAGAGTGATGGGGAACTGAATGCTGAAAAAAGGTACGAATAACTCGCTTAATACTTGAGTTAAGAAAAAATGCATTGAACAGCAATTGTAGAGCATCAATAGTTTAAAGAGATAGGTTTTATAAGCTTTTAGCATATTTCCCTTGAGGGAAATCTGTTATTGAGGTCGTACTCATGACGCGATTTTCGAAAAGTTTCTTCAAATGACAATCGATCCTACCAAGGAGATGACGAAAATGAGGTCCGTTCAAAATTATATATATGTCTGTTAACGCTCTAGCGGTCGCAATTTTTGTTTGATCGTTACCAAACTCGATATTTAAACGTTTTATGCAAAAAGACAGATCAAGTTCATTAAAGGGTGAAATTGGACCAGTGGGAGGGGGAGGGTTTAAAGAGGGGGATTTTCGAAAATTCGAAATATCTCCGTTACCATACGTCGGATCAAAAAAATGTATAAAACCAATCTTATTCTAAATTAAATTTACTATAAATATTCTTCTATACATTTATTCTCTATCTTGAATATTAACCTTGATATTTGCATTTTTTTTAAATTTGGGCCGATAACGGATGACAGTTTCCCGCCAAAAGCTAGTTCGGCTCTTTGCCGTAACTGTTCGGCTCTCGTATGGAGATTTCTCTATTGTATAACTTCACGTGGGAAATCTGCTTAGTTTACGCAGCCCCTGCGTGACGGACTTTTTATATTATATGACTCGTCCTCGTCCCCTGTGAACCCCCCTTATTGCTAGCCTGATTTATATCAGGTATAGATCAAATAAACATTTTCGATACTAGAACGTAAAATCAGAATTGATGACATCACCACACAATGAATTTGTGTTCCCTTAAGGGAAATCTGCTGAAAATAAACTATTTGAAAACATAAAAATGTATTTAGAGAATAACAAATATGTGAACACATTGTCTTATTTCGTCTTCCCTTTTTATGTATGGGTTTTTCGAAAGTTGTAAACATAAATACAGCAATGAAAAAAAATAAATATTCATAAGCCAACGTTCAGAATTGCACATGCGAATCGATTATGATATTTGATGTCCTTCCGGTTGATTTAGCAGGTTTTGGGAATGAGCTTCGGTATTCTGTTCCGGCGATCAGTTGAATAGTTTGCAAATTTCGATCATTTTGTAAAGTCCTTCAACATTTCACTCATGACTGGAAGCTAATTCCTTTCATATCCTCGACATACAAATTGCCACATTGAAATTAACCATGAAGACGTAGAAGAACATTCAAAAATCGTGAAGGTATCGTGGCGGAATGCGATTCATTGCCTACTTGAGCAGACAGCCTAAACATTTAACAAAAAATAAAAAAAACGTAAGTACTGCAATAACTAAGTAGATTTATAACGTGCGCCATGTATTTGCGTTTATCTCAATAAGTGAAAGTTAAATGAGTATGACTGAAATAGTATTTAAGCTTCAAATAAAGTTATTCATGATATAACAACTTATTTTTAATATAAAATGACTAGAAGTGGATGTTTGCTGTGGGCCGAAAACTAAAAAATGCAAATATCCCTTAATAATCAAGATTCAGAACAATACTCATAAGATAAGATAAGATTTGTTCTATACACTTTTTTGTTCCACGCATAATAACGGAGATATTTGGAATTCAGCCGTTAACGAACTTGATCTATAATTTTACATAAACCGTAGTATATAGTTTGGTAACGACCAAACATAAATTATGATCGCTGGAGCGTTAATATACAAATATACGAGTATAAATCTATATGCGTATATATATATATATATACATATATATATATATATATATATATATATATATATTTGAACTGACCTCTTTTTGTCATCCTCTAGGTAGGAGCGATGGACATTTGAAAATTTTATCATAAGTAAGACCACAATAGCTGATTTCCTTTAAAAGAAATTTCCTAATATGCTCTGAGAAATTATTAACCATGTATTGCAGAAGGAAGATCATTTGGAAAAAAGTTCCATATACAGTATTGTCCGAGGGAACTACTTTTGAGAATCAACAATGATTTTCTTTTTCTGAGGGTGGTTGGAGAAATTTGCGTTTCATAGAATCACATAAACGACACGTTTATTCAGTACATGTTTCATGTCTCATGTCATATTACAAGTAGTTCTAGTTCATTTACACTTCTGTATATGCACTGGAACTCGTCAATTGCCCTATAACGAACAGTTAGTTACCACAAGCGGAACTCAGTTATTTCCACTAACATACCCAGAACACGTTTAAGTAATAGACACTTAAAAATAATAGACATGAACAAACCTAGAAAAGGACTTCAAGTAATAGAAACTCAGAAGAGAGAAAATAGTACTTACACGCCTCCGTACAGAGAACACGACTAACGCATTCATATCTAATGAGCAGACAAGATAAACCAACGTATATGTCGCTTCTACAGTAGGTCGCTGACTGTAAAACACATATTAACTGACTGCACACAAGTAATAACGTAGCCATGGGTCAAAAATTTATGTCGACTACTAGCCGCTAGAAGCCAATTTATTGATGATATTTTTAAATATTTAAGAAATAATGTATTATTTCATGAAATATAAACTTCGGGCAAGTGACTGCATAGTTTACAATATGATGTGACTGCATCTATTTATAAGTTATCGTTATGTAAAATTATATATTTTAATTACTGTATTTGTGGGGCTCAGGTGAGCCATGAGAGTTAAAGCGTTGACCTTTATCTCACATGGTAAACCTAGAGTGGCGAGTTCGATTCTTGCCTGGGCAAAGGAAATTATTTAGTGACGAAATTCATTAAATAACGTCCTAAAATCCCACCCTGCCTAGAAAAGGGTAAAACATAAGATTATAAATTTATCTTCCTTCAGATACAACCGCTTTCCAGTGTACCTTTTTAAGGTGTTTTTAATTTTTTGTAAATTTACTTATAAATTAAATTTAATTTTGTGAATTTTAATATTTATTTTGTAGATTTCTAATATTCATTTCTGTTTGTACATTTATATTCTCTCTTATTGAAAGATGGATCGTCATAGTAGTGGCATTTTAAGTAAATACATAATTACACACACACACACACACACACACACACACACATATATATATATATATCCCTTACAATAAGAAACCAATGTAAAAACCAAATACAATACATGAGTTACATAGTAATTTAATGGAATATTGTGAAAATCTTGGATAAGAATACGGATTTAATGAATGTTGAAGATAATAAAAATAATTATGATAATATTTTAGAAAGAACAAAATGTATAAAATAACAATTTTTATTTTTAAATGACTTAATCAATGAGATTATATGATGATCACGAGGGGCTCAGGTTAGCCATGTGAGTTAAAGCGTAGGCCTTAATATCTCATGGTAAACCTCGAGTGGCGAGTTTAGCACTTTTTAGCAGCAGTAGCTGTAGTAGCACAAAGTGAATGTTAATAAATAACTCTTACCACATTTTTTATTTATTTTGGACGCAAAGAATAGTAAAGGCCAACCATTTATTTATTGGTATAGCTGTTTTTTCCAACCCTGAATAAAGTAGAAATTCTGACTAATCTTTAACAGTACAACTACTACTACAACTATTTACTTATATTCCATTGTGTGAAAGTTATATAGTTACATTCAGACCAAACTGTCAGTCAGAATTCAATACTTGTATTAGCGTTATTCTGTGTGTATAGCATGCATACTATTTTACTCACCTCACATTACTCACCCATTAGCGCGGACATTTGAAGAATTACGTCTGAAGAGTAGACATATTTAGAAGAAAATCTAGTTCAGGGATTATTTTTCTTTTTATATTTATTTAATATTAGAACCGGTTAAAAAAATAAAATTAAACTTATGAGTGTTGGTTAATCATTTAAATAAGTATTTTCGAGCTAATTAAAAGAGGTTTTGGCGAAAATTTGAAATTAAATGACAGGACTAAAATTTTAAGTAGAATGTAGAATGATTAACATGATTTAATTTATGATGATTGCAATTTACGGAATCCTCCGTCTGATTGGGAGAAATTTAATTTTGTGCCTCGTAATATTTATTTAATTTTGCACATTTACATTCTATCTTGTTTAAAAATGAATCTTTATTGTTGCGCAAGATCAAATAAATAAATAAAAAATAACGAACCCTAAATATTATTTCTTTATTAAAAATTTACCACAAAGGGAAATATATTGAGTTGTGTGCTGAGGTTTTAATAGAGCAAAAGTTGTCTGGATTTTTCACCTACTTATTAATTACAAGATCGTTACGAAAAACTCAGTTACAGAGGGGCTGCGTAAACTAAGCAGATTTCCCATGTGATGTTGTGACACATATAAGAATAAGAAAGTACAATAAATCGCTTAATAACTGAGTTAAGAGAAAATGTATAGAACAACAATTGTAGAACAGCTTAACTTGTTTTAACATTTTTGAATCCGACTTATAGTAACGCAATGTCAATTTATTAAATCACACACCGTATTTGCATGTACCTCACACAGTCAAAGTTGACCGAAAACAGTATTTAGTATTTAAGCATAGAATAATGTGGGTCATAACATACCAGCTTATTCTTAATATGGCATGTGTAGGACTGTGGGTTTACTGAAGGCTAAAATCGAAAAAAAATCCAAATATCTCGGTTAATATATAAGATAGAGAAAGTACGAGTATAAATACAGTTATAGACAATTATATTGTTGCAAAAACTGCGTACATAAAAAATTAAACAGAGATAAAGTCATATATTTAAGAAGTACGAGGTAGATGAAAGGAGCCGACCAATGGAAGGACCGTTGGCGCCAGGAATGTCTAGGCTAGTCCAGCCCCTTTCCCTTTGATCTTGCCACACGTCTATAAAAGCGACCCAGCTCTCCCGACAGCCAGTTTGTTCTCAGTTCTCTTCTAGTGAACAACAGTGTGTTCCGTGCAGCTTTCGTGAACAGTGCGTTTTGGTTTCAGTGCGGTTCGGTGTTTTATTTGAATATCAGTGTAGTGTCGTGTTTATGGGAACAAAAGTGTAGTGCCGTGTTCTATGTGAAGATCAGTGCAGTGCTGTATTTTGGGATCTTCAGTGAATCGCGTGTTAGTGAGTTATTGTAGTCTGCAATAAGAAGTGAACTTATCAGTGCATAATGTGAAATGTGCAGTGATAAAAACTCTAAAGCTTGTATGCTTAATTTTAATCCAAAAGACTTCTAATAATCAACGTTTATTGTTGTATTTGTAATAACGTAACAATATTTACAATAAAAGTGGGTTTACCCATATTTTCGATCCAACAAATATGAACGGAGATATTCCGAATTTTCGAAACCCTCCACCTCACCAAGATCCGATTTTAGCCGTTAACTAACTTAATATTTAATTTTGCATGAAACGCATATATGTATATATATATATATATATATATTTGTTTGTTTGTTTGTATATATATATATATATATATATATATATATATATATATATATATATATATATATCGATTTTGGTAAAGATAAAACTAAAATTGCAACCCCTAGAACGGTAACAGACAAATATATAGATCATATATGCCATATAGATATATATGGCTCTCTCTCTCTCTCTCTCTCTCTATATATATATATATATATATATATAGATAAAATTATCTTGATGTTTTCGACGAGGTTATATTTATATATGGTGTTGTTATTGTTTCTTGGAGTTTTGGACAATGTTTGTGAAAAAATCTTAGTTTATGGCAATCAAGAATATTTATTTTCTCTTCTTCAAGGCTGTAAAAATACAGGTACTACTTTATATATATTATTATATGCACATTGATGTACTATTGTACATTTTAAGTATCTTTATTGTTGGCAAGTAAAAAAAAATAACATAATCACCACCTGTTACACTCTAGTTTGATATCAATGTGCAATATATATATATATATATATATATATATATATATATTTAAAGTAGTACCTGTATTTTTACAGCCCTGAAGAAGAGAAAATAAATATTCTCGAAATATTGCCATAAACTAAGATTTTTTTTCACAAACATTGACCAAAACTCCGAGAAACAATATCAACACCATATATAAATATAACCTGATCGAAATATATAATATATATATATATATATATATATATATATAGAGAGAGAGAGAGAGAGAGAGAGAGAAAGAGAGAGAGAGAGAGAGAGAGAGAGAGAGAGAGAGAGAGAGAGAGATCTGTCTGTTTCCGCTCTAGCGGTTACAATTTTAGTTTTATCTTTACCAAAATCGATAAAGAAGCGTTTCATGCAAAAATAAATATCTAGTTCCTTAACTACTAAAATCGGATCTCTGGGAGTGGAAATATTCGGATTTTGTCACCAACATTGACCAAAACTTCAAGAAACAATAATAACACTATATATATATTTATAATTTTGTATTGGACCTCATTTTGGTCATCTTCTAGGTAGTTTTGATGGACATTTGTAAAGAATTTTCGAAAATCACGTCACAGGTATAACCTCAATGTGCTAATATCGGGATATGGCACAAGCTCAATAAGCCCTTAAAGTAAATCTGTTAAAAGCCCAAACTACAAATGATAAACATATTTGTATAGGAAATATGTAACTGTATATGGTGTATCTCGCTGTCAAATATTCCGACATGAAACCTACTTCTCTTCGGCACAAAATCTCTCTCCAGCTCTTCTAGTCATGTATTATTCAAATTCTCATCACTTTATCTCCTTCTCCCTCTTCCCATTCTTTCTTAATGCCAGACCATTTTATTTTCGAAAAAATTCTCTCAAATTTATGCTCGTTCTCGTTGAGTGCTTTTATTATTACTCAGGAAAATACCTGCCCTCTTTAATATTAGATAAACTTTAAGAAAATGAAAATGTATGACCTTAATATTTTATCATAATGGAACTTCGGTTAGTAACTGAGCAAAAGCAACTTATGTGCATAATATATTTTTATATTAGTTACGCCCTAATTTTATTTTGTTTTCGTTTTTGTACTAACGTGAACTGGCATTATTTATATAAATTTAAAAGTATACGAAGACATATTTGCTCAGACACACAATATTATAAAGTATATTTACAATAATAGTACCTATACGGAAATATTAAAACTATTTCATAAACAACACAACTTAACCTGATATGCAAAGAAGAATTGTTTTCCTCTATTATGCGTTTATTATGACATGGTGCACTTTCAGAGCAACAGCTCCATCTTCAGTAACTGTTTTCATATACAAGACCATATGAAAATCATGCACCCAACAGTATTTAAATTATTCAACAAGTCTTGGCCCAAAAAGTCCGTCACGCAGGGGCTGCGTAAACTAAGCAGATTTCCCACGTGAAGTTTAGTAATAGATAAATCTACATACTGGTAACACAACACCACCGTGAATAAATACAAACGGAAATAAGAAATGGTTCATCCAATTTCAATAACCTGCCGACAGGAAGCGTTAGGTTAGAAATGTTAACAAACGGGTCTGCCCGCTTTACACTGGAAAGAAAAACTATTACTGAAATATATCAGTATATAACATGTTAATTTTATTGAGAACTATTTACTATATCGAGTAATGTAATTAATAATGAGTCAGAATAATTGTTATCCCTATCAATCAAATTTTAGTAGTCGAAAACCTTAAGACGGGGGGGGGGGGGTCGCCAGGACATATTTGCATGTATCTCGTATAATAAAGGTCTCTTGAATACAATTTTTGGTATTTAAACTTCGAATAATGTGATTTATTATGTAGCAGAGTATATATGAAAAAATATATAACAATATTTATAGTAAATTTGCAATAAGATTGATTCTGTAAACTTTTTCGATCCGACGTATAGTAATGGAGAAATTTCGAATTTTCGAAAATCCTCCCCTCTAACCCCCCCCTCCCCCTGGACCGATTTCAGCCGTTAACGAACTTGATCTTTCTTTTTACATAAAACGACTAAATATCGAGTTTGGTAACGATTAAACAATAATTGCGACCGCTCGAGCGGTAACAGACAAATATATATATATATATATATATATATATATATATATATATATATATATATATATATATATACATCTAGATGACGAAAATGAGGATATATATATATATATATATATATATATATATATAAATATATATATATCCTCATTTTCGTCATCTCCTGGGTAGGATCGATGGACATTTGAAGAAAAATTTCGAAAATCGCGTCATGAGCACAACCTCAATAGCTGATTTCCCTTAAGGGAAATCTGCTAAAAGTTAAGAAAATCCTAATTATAATACGAGTTAAAGGTCAACAACAAAGAGCTGAAAGTCGGTCACTCAATTGCTGCGTTAACTAAGCAGATTTCCCGCGTGCGT
Organism: Riptortus pedestris; assembly: GCA_019009955.1. Lineage (NCBI taxonomy): Eukaryota > Metazoa > Arthropoda > Insecta > Hemiptera > Alydidae > Riptortus > Riptortus pedestris. Next base: position 17,863,811 of record CM032232.1, read on the forward strand.
CATGTACTCGCATTTATTTCAAAAAGTTTAATGAAAATAACACTCGGTATTTATGATTTAAATAATGGGCTTCGCTATAAAATAGCTTATTGTTACTGTGAATATTTGAAACATTTCCACAAATGTTCATCGATCAAGGAGATGACGAGAATGAGGTTCGTACAAAATTATATATATTCAATATTAAGCGAGAGATGGTCGTTTTTGAGATTTCAGGCTCCAGTAACCCCCCCCCCCACTTTCAGTCATCGCACGTTACGAATAAGGCAATTTATCATGAATCTGTCTTTTTCAAACCGAAATACTGATTATTGCGTTCATCAAAACTTTTCTAAATAAGATAAACGCAATATTATGATGACCCCCCCCCCCCAATCTTTTGATCTTGGATTACTAAAATTAGAGTTATGAAAATTATTCTGGTTCATTATAAATTGCAGCTAAAATAAAGTAAATAGTTTTCAATATAATTTATATATTACATTCAGATATGTTTCAGTAATTGTTTTTTCTTTCCGGTCATAAAATATTTCTATCTATTCGGCCGTGAGAGGTTAGCTGACCTATTTGTGTACAATTCAGACACTTTCCGTTGTTGATGTTATAAACCTGACTCAAAATAACTCGTTATCATTTGTTCACATAATATTCATGGTGGTGTTAAGTCTTAAAAGTATGTAGATTTATCTATTGTAAACGTTCATGCTGGAAATCTGAATAGTTTTCGCACCCCCTGCGTGACGGACTTTTACTTTTGAAAAATGAGAAAATATATAATGAAACCTCCTCTCCCGAGTATAAATACCAAATATGGTTTTCAACGGACTATTATTATGTGATAAATAAAAAATAGTTAACGTGAAAACTTCATCAAAATAGGTTTCATTGACCACCCACTTCAAAGTTCAATTTGTTTTTTTTTTTTTTTTTGGAAAATATGCTGAGAGATCATGGAAATCTGTTCAGTTCACGCAGCCCCTCGTGGCGGACTTTTATTGATCCTGATCGTTTTTCTACTGTCCATCATCAGAAAATATTCGAATTAACGACGCCAATACCCGAAATTTTTAAGTATATAGATACTTTTGCGACAAATAATGCGGTTGATTTTAGCAGATTTCTCTTAAGGGAATTAAGCTATTGAGGTCGTACTCACGGCTCGATTTTCGCAAAATGTCTTCAAATGTCCATCGATCCTACCCAGGATGACGAAAATGAGATCCGTTCATTTTTGTTTAATCGTTACCAAACTCGATATTCAATCGTTATATGTAAAACTAAAGATCAAGTTCGTTAATGCCTGATTTCGGACCAGAGGGTAGGGTGGTTTAGAGGGAGGGTTTTCGAAAATTCAAAATTCCCCGTTACAGTACGTCGGGTCGAAAAAATGTATAAAACCAAACTTATTGCAAATTAAGTGTACCATAAATATTGTGATGTACATTTATTCTCTATCCCGAATATTTTTCAGTTTTCAGCTTTCAGCAAACCCCTTCCATCAACCACTTCTACTCATGTTACATATACAATCCTCCTTTATCTAATCTTTCTTGGACTACTAAAAGTTAGATTAAGACCAAAATATTCTGATTAGTTATAAATTACAGCACTAGATATAGTAAATAGTTTTCAATGAAACAAATATATTATATTCTGATATACTTCAGTAATTGTTCTTCTTTCCGGTAAGAGGTTGGAAGATCTGTTTGTTTACATTTGAGACGCTTCCCGTCGGGATGTTGCTTTTCAATTTTATGGAGGTTTGTATTAATTCGCTTAATATTGACGGTGCTGTTATGTTACCAGTACGTAGGTTCATCTATTGTTAAACTTCACCAGAGAAAAGTGATTAGTTTGCGCAGCCCCGGCGAGAAGAACTTTTTCATATCTTTTTTTGAATACACCACAATAATTATTGAAATTCTGTCCTAGCTACGTGCGCTGCAAAAGTTTTAAAACGTTGGCCGTTAATCCTAAAAGTGGGGAAATAGCTGGACGGAAGGAGGAAGTGAGAGTTGTTTAGGGAAGTGCAATTAAATTTTCACCCGCTGAATTCTGCATGAACATCCCAAAGCTGGAATTGTTGAAGGGCTATCATGCACTACAATCCACGCTAAGCCGTATTGAAGTTAATGCTTTATGCTTCCGACGGTTTATAACTGACGACTTTCATACTGGAGTGGTTATTCCAGTGTAGTGGCGGCACCTTTCAGCTACTGAGGTTGTTGTCAACCCGCGATTTGCAAAATATTTGTTCAAATGTCCATCGATCCTAACTAGGAGATGACGAAAATGAGGTCCGTTCAAGTATATATACACTCAACCACAAAAAAAACCGGACACTTAGATTTAGTCTTATAATTTTGTTAAATACTTAATATATATATATATATGTATATTAATCTTTTTAATTAAAATAATTGGTTAATCTATAGGTTATTTAAACAAAATCTGCCAAAAGTGAATAATTTTTATTGATTATTTACAAAAAAAATACAAAATAAAAAAAAAGAAAAAGATAAATTAACACATTTAAAAAAAAAAATTATTCTTCATTTTTATTACAGTGAATGGTAGACTTCGCTACCCCAAGCGTTTCGGCAATGTAACGTAAGCTCCGGCCTTCCATCTAAGTTTGAAAGACCCATTATTCTGGACCGAAATAAAAATAAAACATTAATTAAAGAAAATGCTTGGTTAATAATTAAAGATGTCTAAATATGCGAAAAACTACTTACAGTTTAGAATAGATCAACTTCACGACAAATAAATGTAATCTGAGTTTTATCTAATTGTTTACTAATCGTGAAGGGATTAGTTCAATGGACTTAGACTCTAAATTCTCTGTAATAACTAAAATACCCACATAAAGAAAATTGCTGAAAATTAAATTTTAATACGACAAAAATGAAGTGTCCGGTTTTTTTTGCGGTTGAGTGTATATAGGGTGTCTCAAATTAACCCCCCCCCCATAAAATCTCCAATTATTTTAATACAAGCCTGAGAGTTGGTATGCCAAAATTGGGATCTCTGAAGATTCCTTTCCGTCCATATTCAACCTCCTAACCGTCTCCAGCGACCATAACTTTGGAATTTCCAATGGACTGCCCTACTTTTCATGGCGGATTCTTGTAGGAAAATCAAATTCTAAAACGAGTTTTATCGGTGAATTTTAAAATTCGAAGCATCCTTTAGCCCCAAAATGCACAAATCTTTATTTCAGATACTTCATACGGACTGAAAGGATTCTTCATGGGTCCCAATTATGGCACACCAAGTCTCAGCCTTGTATTAAAATAATTGGAGATTTTAAGGGGGCTGTCGCGGGAAGGGGGGGGGCGGCTTTTACAGCTCTGGTGGTCGCAATATTTATCATATCGTTACCAAACTCAATATATAGGGCGTATTGAAAAGTAAGGTCTCCTATTTTTTTTTTTTTTTTCATAGAAAATTTTTTTATTTACAACTTTGGTTACATCGTTGGAAGGGTTGAATATTTACCTATTTTTCTACATATTCGCCTTGACGATCAATAACTTTTTGCATTCTGTTTACCAGCTTTTTAATGCCGGTGCCGTACCACTCTCCCGCCACGTCACGAAGCCAACTGACGACTGCTTCTTGAACTTCGTCATCTGACTTGAATTTCTGTCCCCCAAGGTGTTTCTTGAGAACGGGAAACAAGTGGTAGTCGCTGGGGGCAAGGTCCGGGCTGTAAGGAGGGTGGTCGATGATATCCCAGCCGAATCCATTGAGTAGGGTGGTCGTTTGATGTGACACATGTGGACGCGCATTGTCATGAAGCAAACACACTCCTATGGTGAGCCTACCCCTTCTTTCGTTTTGAATGGCTCGCCGAAGTTTCTTGAGAGTCTCGCAGTAGCTTTCTGAGTTGATTGTTGTTCCTTTTGGCATGAAATCAACCAACAGAACCCCGTTCCGGTCCCAGAAAACGGTGGCCATAACCTTTCCTGCTGACTTCTCCGTCTTGAAAAGCAGTCGTCAGTTGGCTTCGTGACGCGGCGGGAGAGTGGTACGGCACCGACATTAAAAAGCTGGTAAACAGAATGCAAAAAGTTATTGATCGTCAAGGCGAATATGTAGAAAAATAGGTAAATATTCAACCCTTCTAACGATGTAACCAAAGTTGTAAATAAATTAAATTTTCTATGAAAAAAAAAATAGGAGACCTTACTTTTCAATACGCCCTTGTATAATCGTTTCGTGTAAAATTAAAGATCAGTTCGTTACTGGCTAAAATGGGACTAGAAGTGGAGTGGTTTAGATGGGGGAAATTCATAAATTTGAAATATCTCGGATATTATAAGTCGGGTGGAAAAGTTGTATTGTTCGGCCAATCTTATTGAAAATTAAATTATCTATAAAAGTTGTTCTATACAATTCTTCTACTATTTTCTCTGTCATGAATATGAACGCAGTTATGAGGATTTTTTTTTACTTTTGAACCTTCAGAAAACTCCCACTACTAATTAAGACATATTAACAATAATCTGATACATCAAGAACGAATTAATTTTAAGTCTGAATACTAAATATTGTTTGCAAGTGACTTGCAGATTCATTTTTTGGTGGCGTCATAAATTGTGATTTTACGTTCTTGGCTGGAAAATGTTTATTTGAACTATAATATACGCAATATTAAACCGTTTCATGCAACTATGAAGTTCATAGTCGTTAATGGTTGAAATTGGGCTGGGAATAAGGGGAAGGAGGGGATTCGAAAATTCCTATTTTCGCTTATGCGCGATTAAGCGGTTTAGCGTTTAATATTCGCTTTTAGCCTTTAAAGGACGGTTTTAATAATAATAAAACTCCGAAAGTAATAAGACCACTACAATTTATAAAAAAACAAAAATTTACACTGGTCGAAAATAAAAAGATGAAGAACACAAAATAATAAGTCTTATAAAATAATAACAAACTGTTTGAAGCAGAGTTCACACAAACATAACAGAGCACTAATAAGAACAACTGCAAGGGTACGCCATTAATTTTCACACTAAACTAAAAGGTAATTGTGAGGTTGCTCGCAGTGTACCCACTTTACAATTAGAGCCATTATTTTAGTTTAAAGATTTTATGGCAACACTGTCACTGAGACCAAGTGACAGCTGGTAGGGGTTAGGTTAGAGTTGTTGTTGTGTCGTGCTAAGCTGCAACAAGCACTTCTTTTATAATATTGGTACGTTTATTACAAGAATAATAAACGTTGTTTATTAGAGTTCTTTTGGCTTGCAAAATTAAACACAAGCAAGCTTCAGAGTTTTTATCACAGCACAATTAAACAATCCACTACAAACTTGGTTAATTATTCTTAACTACTGCTCACATATTGCTTCACTGTTCTTCTCATTGGACAGTCCAATAACTCATTCACGATCACTGAAGTTCACAAAAATACGGCAATGCGCTGATCTTCGCAAAGATAACGGCACTGCACTGGCCTTTAATTAAATACGGCACTATACCGTTCTTTACATAAGCACAGCACAACACATAAAACACTTTACCGCACTGCAACTAAAACGCAATGTTTACTAAAGAAGTACTGAACGTACTGTTATTCTCTTTGAAAAGAGCTGACAACAAACTAACTCATGTTTTTTTTTCTTGTCTAAAGCCTTAGTATTGTTCTACCTTGGTCGAACTCTCAGGCCTTACAGTCCTGTCGGGGTGAAGACAGCTCCCCTTCTACTGAACGTAACGCTCTATTATAAGGGAGTAAGGTAGTTAGGTATTGGTTGTGAGTATAGAGAGTTGTGAGGAACACGGAAACGGGCGGTACCGGGTGGATTGTAAGGACGGGAGAAAACTAAAGAAGAAAGGATAGGAATAGTGGAAGAGATGATAAGAAAAGAAAAGAATTGAAAGGTTATAATTGCTATGTTAAAAAAAAGTCCGTCACGCAGGGGCTGCGTAAACTAAGCAGATTTCCCACGTGAAGTTTTACAATAGAGAAATCTGCCTAATAACAACTGTAGTAGTAAGAAACCTCTAAACCTAAAGCATTATTTAGGGCGTAATAACCCAGTAGTTTCTAGCTCCAAAAAACAGTTAACCTAACCTCTAAACCTATTCACGAGGGACGAATAGTTATGGAAACGCCCACCAGAGCTCTCGGCGGAAAGTCCGAACATAGCCTTCTGGCAGAATACAAATGCAAATATCTCGGTTAATATTCAAGATAGAGAATAAACGTATATAACAATATTTATAGTAAATTTAATTTGCAATAAGATTGATTCTGTACAATTTTTCAGTCCGACGTATAGTAACGGAGATATTTCGAATTTTCGAAAATCCTCCCCTCTAAACCCCCCCTCCCACTGGTCCGATTTCAGCCGTTAACGAACTTGATCTTTCTTTTTATATAAAACGATTAAATTCCGAGTTTGGTAAAGATCAAACAAAAATTGCGACCGCTAGAGCGGTAACAGACAAATATATAGATAGATATATATATATATATATATATATATATATATATATATATATATATACAGTTTTGAACGGACATCATTTTCGTCATCTCCTGGGTAGGATCGATGGACATTTGAAGAAAAATTTCGAAAATTCCGTCATGAGTACAACCTCAATAGCTGATTTCCCTTAAGGGAAATCTGCTAAAAGTAGCCGAATCCCGGCCAGGGCATGGTTCCAGAAGGACCTAAAACTAGACTAATCCTAACCTAAGAAACTATACTTAAACTAGTGCCGAAAAGAGATGGTGGTAAAATTTAGTTGAGCTGCAAGGGATTCTCGAGGATGCGCGCCATTACTAACCTAAATTAACCTAATTAGTAATGTTTGCGAACTATATATTGGTGTGGTAGTCCCCAGGACGTTGTTATGGAGGAAGTGGGGGCTCAGCAAGCCGAACGAGAGCGAGAAGGGGCTCGTCTACATCGGCCCATTGCCAATTAGTCGGTTGCCGGGGAGGGGTGAGTGTGGAGTAGAGGGGATTGTCGAGTTGGGATAAGAAACCGAAAAATTTTATGTCACGTTTGGAGATGGTGTGGGAAATGGATTCAAGGGAGAGAGAGGAGTGAATGACACTAACTCTTGGGACGAGCTGAGCCGCTTTTATAGTAGGCCGGAAACATCAAAGGGGATTGTCTAGACACTTATAGATGCCGGACGGGTATTGCCGATAAAGGGCTAGACAATCGGTCGGCTCCTTTCATCTACTTCTTACTTCTTAAATATGTGATTAACTCTGTTTAATTTTTCATGCAGTTCTTGCGACAATATTAAATAAATGAATAAATATTATGTTGGAAGTCTTATTCCGAAGAAAATGTTTCCTGCTATATGAATCATACATCATTATACATAATTGTTTATTGTAAATTTGTGTAGCGGGCAGATTGAAAACAGTAGTACGAACAATAGCGTGAGGCATTTAGGTACACTGTTTAGCTCCAAAATGAAAATGTTTATAAAGAGGGAGCGGGCGAGTCGTTTGTTCCCAAGCTGATGTGGCTTTTCTTCAAGTTGGGTTGTTAGAAGTAGACACAAGTTAACAAAGTGCGTTAGAGAGGGAAGAAAGGGCTAATTAGGCCCAAGGCTGGCCAGGAAGAGGTGCGAGGAGTAGGGGGGTGGGGGAAAACTCAGGAGTGGGGGAACTTGGAGGAGTGGGGGAAAACTAAGGAGTGGGGGAAACTTAGGAGTGGGGGAAGCCAAGGAACCAACTTCTTAAGGCATTCAATTCCCTTTATCCTGCCGCTCGAGCCCTTTGTGACTCGAGTCCAAAGGACAAATGCAGTTTTCTTTGACGGCTTTCATCAACATAATGCCAAAGGTGTTTTGTTACGGCCCATTTACTTCGACTCGCAGCTCTCATTAACCCGCAAGTGTGTCTTTCTACCCGGTTATCGCAGTCAGACCAGTGGAACTAGGAACTGAGTTGTGCAGAACAGCTATTGAGGTCGATCTCATGACGCGAGTATCAAAACATTTCTTCAAATGTTCATCGATCCTACTCAGGAGATGACGAAAATGAGGTTCGTTGAAAACTAACTAAATATATATACTAGCGGACCCGACAGACGTTGTCCTGGATGATATTTCAAGCGATTAGGATATTAAATTTAAAAATATTACGTTTAAAACAAAAGCTACTTTTAATAACACAAAAAAACATCTTTTGTTATGTGCACGTTTGCCTAAAAACAAATAGAAAATGAAATATCGCTAATTTGATATTAAGGCCCCACTCCCCTTCGAACCTAAAAAAATTAATATAGCTTATAATCATGAAAGAATTAATACCAATTTACATACTGAGTTTTGTGAAGTTCGGTTTAATCGTTAGTGCACAATACAATTGTTGGCTCCAACGTTAATTTTCTAGTGTATATCTCGTTTATACTTTGTTATACGACAAAAGTGAATATAACAAAAGCTACTCTAAATAACAAAATAAGCAACTTTTAGCCTGTGCATATTTGCAAGGCATACATATAACCCCCATTCCAGAACCATCTTTCGGGTTGATTTGTGAATCTAAAGTTTTGGGCGTTACCCAAACGCATTAAAAAAAATTTATTCAAATCGGTCCAGCCGTTTAGGTGGAGTTCAGTGACATACCCACGTACAGTATAATTATATAAATAAAGATATGTATATATGTGTATGTATATATTTGTCTGTTAAGACTCTGAGGTTTAGAGACTCCTTATTACTACTGTTTTAGTGTGCAGATTTCTCTATTGTAAAACTCCACGTGGGGAAATTGGCTCAATTTACGCAGCCCCTGCGTGATGGCCTTTATCACTTCCCTTGTATAAATAAACCGAAAATGGAACCATGTTATGATGAGCAGAGTTTATTATAGCACACATGTACAACGCCTCCTTCGGTTCATAGTCTTAAGAATTTAGTCACGTTTTGTGACTGTCTCCAATTGAACCCTGACTGTTAGGCCGATAAAACTCACCCTGCTTCAAGGATAAGAAAGGTTCAAAAAAAGCCACCAAAAAACGTCATTGCACAACGTCTTTTCTTGAGTTTCTAAGAGTCAAAATTCGTCAACTGGGATATCCGAGCAGATAGTCTGTCCAAAATTTTCTAAATTTTGATTACAATTAGCGATAAATCGATTCTAATGTCCAGCCACTACATGTAATTACACACATACACACGTGATTTTATATATATACCATGAACAAATACTCATATTGAGAAAACTACACAGCAATGTTCTTTATTACTTTTTTTGAAAATGTGCTATTTTTAATAATCTCAAATGTTGTTGTAAAGTGATAAATAAAGTAACAAACCTTTTGCCGATTCTGTTAATAAGTACATTTTGTGTTTGGCATTTAGAAAAATTAATATGAACCACTCAAACAAAGGGAAAAGGGCATCTAATGCACTATTCTTATTCAATAACATGATAGCTGATAGGATTAGGTGAGAATATAGTACATTAATCTTTGTTATTGATTTTGTTTTCATTATAGAGAATAGAAAGCTCCCCCTCACTCTCCTTTATATTGCATATTCATTATAAGGGTGACCTTCTTGACTTGGCTGAAACAACACTTTGGTTTTGGTGCAATAGAAAATATTTTTATGAATATTTTCGACACAAAAAACAACACACGAAAAAAAAGTCCAACGAAAAAATACATAAAAAAAATAGCAGCCAGGGGACTGCCGGTAGAAGTGAAAACTCCTTTAGCTTTGATCGCTCAATTTTGGCATTGCTGAAAACATTTTTTTACGAAGTCTTATTTTAAAAATATTTTTAGTTATTTATCAATAAGTAACAGTTATGTTCTATTTTACATGAAAAAATGAAATGACAAAAATAATAGTGATAAAAAAAAATAATGTACCACGAATTGTTTTATTTATCAATATAAAATACTATACATAATTATTTCAGTTATTTTACATAAAAGAAAAAAAATTACATTTCAGAATTATTACAAATGCTTTACAAAAATAAGTTAAGTACACTCAGAAAAATCAATTTCTATCCATAATTTCAACAACTCTTGCACCATCATCACTGCCAGCATCATCACCAATTTCTAAAACTGATACAATCGGTATATGGTAGCTAAAGTAGGATACAAACAGTTTTGATTCGAATTTATTTAAATATCGGAATTTATTTAAATATCGGAATTTATTTAAATATTCGAATTTATTTATTTAAATATTCGAATTTATTTAAACTTCGGATTAAAATATCTATGAAAGTAAAAATGGTAGATATATAGTATCTGTGAACGAAATGATGCTGGTTTTGTCCTCTTTAAAATGGTATGTGAACGAAAACTCTAACTAATTTGGTTCAGGAGTTATGAAGAAAAGAAGCTCCTTTAGCTTTGAGTTGAGTACTAGCGGTGGCGGTGGCGGTGTCGCGATTTCATACTTTTTTCCTCTCCCGCAAATGCTTCCTTACGGGGTGCACAACGTGCCTAAAGAAGTTTTCACTTCAATTATTTCTAAAAAAATAAAATAACAGGTAAAAATATTATTAATTAAATGTATAAGGGAACTATTTCAAAATGATAAAAAATAAGCAGATGTACTACAGCATTATAATAAAAACATGATAAAATATAACGAATACATTTTTTAAAAATTGTTATGTGTAAATTAGAAAGAAAGGTTATTTCTCAAAATGTTTCAAAAATAAAAATGTAAAATAAATTTAAAATATGAGATCAATTTTTCATTTTTTTGAGTATAAGTGTATAGCCTTTAAATGTACGAGAATATTATCATTATGGACTCCCCTTAGTCAGTAGTTCCTGTAAATCATGTGGTATCTATAAAAAATTGCGTTGTCTGCAGTCAGTCAGTATATTGTTACGTTTATTACAAACTCAGTAATAAACGTTGTTTATTAGATTTCTTTTGGATGTGTAAAATTAAACACACGAGCTTTAGAGTTTTTATCACTGCACAATTTATTTAACAATGCACTACACGCTTGGTTAATTATTCTTGACTACTACTCACAGTATGCACTGATAGCTTCACTGTACTTCTTATTTCAGAGTTCAATAGCTCACTCACGATCACTGAAGTTCACAAAAGCACGGCACTGCACTGATCACAAAGATAACGGTACTGCACTGTCCTTTACTTAGACACGGCACTATACTGTTTTTTACAGAATCACGGCACAACACAGTTCTTCACATAAAACACTTTACCGCACTGCAACTAAAACTCACTGTTCTCTAAAGCTGTACTGAACGCCCGGCTGATCTCTTAAAGAGAGCTGAGAATAAACCTAACTAACTCTGGGCGGGGTGGTTCCCTTTTATAGGTTGGCGAAAAACGTCAAAGGGAAATGACAAGACACTCAGAACGCGCTAGACCTTCGGTCGGCTCCTTTCATATATTTCGTAGTTCTTAAAATATGTGATTAACTCTGTTTAATTTTACATGTACGTAGTTTTCGCAACACCATGTTTAACTGCCAGGGGTGATTAGGGAGTGTGTCAGAGGTGTATTACAACATCTACAAATCCGTTTGTCTTGTTTCTGGAGGTCGTAGGGGTTACTAATGTACATCGCAGAAAGGGAAGATGTCTCCAGTGGCTCACACATTTTTCTTTACCATAAAAATAATGATTGCGCATTCCTTCATAATACCATAATATAATAAATAGCTTAATCCAAGGACTGTACGAAATAGTCTTTCATTGTAAAGGTAATTTATCATATCAGTACAGTACATGGAAATGGTCTATAGGGTGTTTGTATATAATAGCATAAAGCTCAGGTTAACCATGTGATTTAAAGCGTTGACTTTAAACTCTCATGGTAAACCTAGTGTAGCTAGTTCGATTCCCGACTGGGCTATAGGAATGTATTTAGTGACAAACTCATTAAATATAATCCTTAGTCCCACCCTGGCTAGAAAAAAAGTGGTAACCCATAGATAAAACGTCCCAATTAGCCATAGTAGCAAAAAAATGGACGTTAATAAATAACATTAATATTGGCCACTCATGTGAGATTAAAGTCAACGCTTTAACTCACGAAGCTGACCTGAGCTCCGGAAAGGAAAAAGTTTAGGAGGTTAAACAATTCGGTTAATTATTTATCAAGATAAAACGATAAATGGGCAAAAATTAATCTCTTAAGGTTAGGTTATATATCTTGATTAGGGTCCTTATAGTTAATTTAATGAGAGAGAGGGGCTGAATTTTTCCCTTCCTCCCCCTCCCCCCACTCTCTCTCGTTTAAAAGGTCGGTCTGAAAATAAACGAATGAGAAGTAAATGGGAAAGGCTAATGAGGCCAGTAGAAGAGCCGAAAGGGTTAACAATCAAACTACCTTGATTAGGGAGAGAGGAGGGAAGGATTTAGACAATGGGATTATGGCGGGAAGCGATATAAAAGAATATTTAAACATGGGATTCATCAGAACAAAGCCGCCCTTTCATGTCTCCCCCGACAAAATATAGATATATTATTCACAGGATGGTTACAGTTCAGACTCCCTTTGAATATTTCTATTTAAAAATTATATGAGTAATCTACGTCTATAATACCTGTAATACTTCTATCTTTCTATCAGTATAAAACGATTTAAAATAATAGGCGTCGTGGGACAATATGTTTCGTTTCTATTATAAGCCTTCTGTAATAATCGATTTGTAATGTTTTCCATGGAAACACACAAAAAACATTTACCTTTGGAAAAAAGAATGCTTTGAAGTGGAGGAAGAATTTTTATTGCATAAGTTTTAGGATCTAGCTGATTCCCTTAAAGTTAAATCAGCTATTGAGGTTGTACTCGACGTGAAATTTTTGAAAAATTTCCTCACCTTTCCTAGCGAGGATTGGACTAAGGATTTTATTTAGAATTGGCGTCTCCTGAACCCCGATAACGAAAATGAGGTCCGTTCACAATAATATATATACACGTATATTTGGTCATGTATATATATAAAATTGTAACCTCTGTTTGTACATTCATTTTTTTCGCGAAATTTCACGATAACTTTTCGTTTCACATGTCATAGAAACCATAACTGCATTTTGTTTCTTTCGTAACTTTGTTTGTTTGTTTGTTACCATTTCACGCCTAAACGGCTGAACCGAATTTAATGAAACTTGGTATGTATATTACTATTAGCCCAACTTAGACTTTAGACTATATTAATATTCTCTGAGACGAACAGGAGTGGGAGTTGTAAGGGAGGCCTGAAATTAAAAATAGCGATATTTCGTTTCCTATTGGTTTTCCGGCAAATATGCACATAAAAACAGTTGTTTATTTTGTTATTTAGAGTAACTTTTGTTATATACACTTTTTTCGTATACCGAATTATAAACGAGATATACGCTAAAACCTATAGCGGAAGTGAACAATTTTATTTGACACAAAAGACTCAACCGAACTAAATAAAACTCGGTATGTGTGTTAGCACAAACGCCTTTATTGTAATAAGCCATACTAACATTTCTAGGGACGGGTAGGAGTGGGGGTTATAAGGGAGGCCTGAATTTAAAATAGCGGTATTTCGTTTTCTATACGTTTTTCGGCATATATAAACATAACAAAAGTTGTTTATTTTGTTATTTAAGGTAACTTTTGTTATATTCATTTTTTGTCTTTTAACAAAGTATAAACGAGATATACACTATAAACTAAAGCGGGAATCAATTATTTTATAGGGTGCTAACGATTGAACCGAACTTAACAAAACTCGGTATGTCGATTACCATTAATTCTTTCATGATTATTCATTTTTGTCTTTTAACAAAGTATAAACGAGATATACACTATAAACTAAAGCGGGAATCAATTATTTTATAGGGTGCTAACGATTGAACCGAACTTAACAAAACTCGGTATGTCGATTAGCATTAATTCTTTCATGATTATAAGCTATATTAAAATTTTTAGGTTAGAACGGGAGTGGGGGTTATAAGGGAGGCCTGAAAAAATAATTGGCGATATTTCTTTGTCTATTTGTTTTTCGACAAACATGCACATAAAAAAAGTTGTTTACTTTGTTATTTAGATTAACTTTTGTTTTATACATTTCTCCAGGAACAATGTGTGGAGCAAGTAATTTGCGTAGAAATATTGATATGCTCAACAATATGAACTACCACGTACTTCAATTGGAAAAATTAATTCAAATCTATGCATAATGCACAGGAGACGGGAAATATGAAAATATGGGGGACAGTGAAGTCTTACATATCAAATTAATCACTGTGCTTAAATGTCAAAATTCTGTGCAAAGTAAAGCCTTGCCAAAAAAATTCCATCACCATTCAGCCTCAAATGAATTCCCGGGCGAAGCCGGGTACCTTAGCTGGTATATACAGCGATTTTCGAAAAATTTCTTCAAATGTCCATCGATCCTACCTATATATATATATATATATATATATATATATATATATATATATGTGTGTGTGTGTGTGTGTGTGTGTGTCTGTTAACGCTCTAGTGGTCGTAATGTTTATTTAATCGTAAATAAACTGGATATTTAAAAATTTTATGCAAAATTATACATCAAGTTCGTTAACGGCTGAAATCGGACTTGGGCAGGAGGGTTTAGAGGGAGGAATTTCGAAAATTCACAATATCTCCGATATTATGGGTATGACAGAAAAAAATTATAAATGTTTTTATATACTTGTTTTCACTAATAAGATTATAAAACCGAGATATTTGCACTTTTTTGGGGGGGTTCTCGGCATTCATTAAACCCCACACCTCATGGCATAATATCAATAACCTGTTATATCATGAAGGGCTTTATTTGTGAAGCTGAAATACAAAATATTGCACTCATATTTTCAGATTTCATAGGAATTATCCTGTTTGGTCTCCCTGAATCCATGTTGACCAGTTTGTATATTACATGTTGTGTTTTAGTTTGTAGTAGGTATGTGTGGAATGTACAGTGTGCGACAGCTTAACTTCTTTTAGCAGATTTCCTTTAAGGAAAATCAGCTATTCAGGTCTTTTCGAATAGAGGCGAATTTCCGAAATATTTCTTCAAATGTCCATCGATCCTAGATGACGAAATGAGGTCCGTTGAAAATTATATATATTGTGTC
The DNA here is from genome assembly GCA_019009955.1 of Riptortus pedestris. NCBI lineage: Eukaryota > Metazoa > Arthropoda > Insecta > Hemiptera > Alydidae > Riptortus > Riptortus pedestris. Next base: position 17,878,891 of record CM032232.1, read on the forward strand.
ATCCATTGTGGTTTTGAACCTTTTTTTCGTAGATCAACTATCAAAAGACTTCATTGAATTTTAATTTTTTCAGCTTTTAATAATCACTCGTTTCTGCCTCTAGACGTTCAACTTTGACTAACTGAGCCACTGAACATCCCATGCCCAGCTTTCAGGTGCTTCTTAGACGGGCAAAATAGATACTAGATCTCGAGATGAGATAACCATTCTTTCATTTGAACAAATGGGAAATCTGATTAGATTACGCAGCCCAAACGTGACTGAAATTTTGTATTGTAAACTGAAAAAGCCCGTCACTCAGGGGCTCCTTAAACTAAGAAGAAATCCCACATGTTGGAATGATACACTGCTGATCTCATGTCATCATATATTCTCTGTTTCCAAAAAAAACAAAATCTGATAAGTAGTTGAGAATTAGGCTGAGAATAAAATCTTAACTGATGACGTCATTATACTAACTATTTTCATTTATCTCACACAATGAAGGTCCGTTGAAAACAATATTTGGTATTTATGCTTGGAATAATACGTTTCATGATATATTCTCTTCTTTTTAAAGGTGGATGACTAAAAGTGGTGGTTTACTGAAGGCTGAAATCTAAAAATATGCCAATATTTCGGTTAATATTGAAGATAGGGAACACATCTATATAAATAAATTCATATATTAATAATAATAATAACTAATAATAAAGTATGTTTATTTTGAAATAATTTACATGTTAAATATACAATTAAGTTATCATAATAATATCTTTCCTTATACTCGTACTATAAATAACATACATAATCATGAACTCATGAGTCCGTCTGTTGTGGCCATTATTTACTAAATTATTAATCAGCTATATAGACACATTAACATAATATGACAAAATTCTAAATAAAACAAATAATATTTTATAATAATTCTATCTTTAAAAAACAACAAAAAAAAATAAACTAATTCTTAATATTTATTTACAAATAAAAAGAAAAAACAAAGAAATAATAAATAGAAAAACTTATCCATTATACTCAGCTACTAGTAACTTTCTATATCTCTGTGCAACACAGAATTTATAAAGGGCCTGCCAATCTTTGTCATTCAAAAACAAAATAAATTCTGGTATTTCAATATTTGGTATTTATGATTGGCATAATACGTTTCATGATATATTCTCTTGTTTTTAAAGGTCGAAGACTAAAAGTGGTGGTTTACTGAAGGCTGAAATCTAAAAATATGCCAATATCTCGGTTAATATTGAAGATAGAGAACACATCTATATAAATAAATTCATATAATATTAATATAGTTTCTATACAATATTCCGATAACGAAGATATTTTGATTTTCCAAATTTCCTCCCCCTCTAAATCTCCCCCCCCCTACTACTCCGAATTCAGCCGTTAACGAACTCGACCTTAGTTTCGCATAAAACGTTTAAAGATCGAGTTTGATACCAATCAAACATGTATTTATATATCATTTTGAACGGACCTCATTTTAGCAGATTTCCCTTTTTTTAGCAATTTGATCGTTACCAAAATCGATATTTAATTGTTTTATGCACAAATATAGGTCAAGTTTGTTAATGGCTGAAATCGGGCCAGTGGGAGGGGTGGGAAGTCGAAATATCTCTGTTAGTATACGTAGGATCGAAAACTTTTGGTAGAAACAATCTTATTACAAATTAAATATAATATAAATATTGTTATATACATTTATTCTCTATCTTGAATATTAACCGAGAAATTTGCATTTTTCGGCCATAGTCGGTTCTGTTCGTGCAATTCCAATGAAAGTTAGTTCGGCCGTTTCCGTAACTGTACGGCTCACATGAAATTGGTGTAGAGACTGGTTAAGCTTCTGCTTTGGGGGATATATGCAAATACGTTTTCTCGACTCCCACCCCTTCATTAGTTCATGGACTATTAAAATTTGAGTGATAAATTACTGTACTAAATATTTTTCAATAAAATTAATATGTTATGATCAGATATATTTCAATAATTGTTTTTCTTTCCGGTGAGGAATATGTCTATCTATCTGTTCAGTTCTGAGTGGTTGGCATACCTGTGTTTTTTTTTACAATTTAGACGCTTTCCGTTAACTTACTGAAAGATTTCTTATTAAAGTTTACGCGTGACGGACGTTTTGTCAGATACTAGGTAGGATTGATTTTCGGTGATGGATACAACCTCAATAGCTAATTCCTTTATTGGGAAATCTGTAATATATCTCTGTGCTGTTCATACACATAAAATAAACTTGGGTTTAAAAATATATAATTTTGGAAGAGGGGTGTTTGCGCAGGCGCGTCCGTGTGTAATGATGTTAGCAGGAAGAGGATATTAATAAGAGGCGAACAGGGCCCTGGGATGGAGATGATTAAATATATTAGTGAAGCACCTTATTAGATGGCGCCACCTTACTCAATGAGGTCAGCTATCTCATCTCACCTCTTACCTTATTTACCATTTACCTTCCATCTCACAGATTACATAAGCTGACAATATGAAATTACTCGATTGATATGGAAGCCGTACTCATGTTATATAGGACCAAATTAAATTTGAGAAATTATTACAAACAAATTAAAAAGCCCGTTAAGAAGTTTCACAATAAATAAATCAACATACTGGTAACACTTAAATGACGACAAGAAATGATTCAGTCAATCTATATTTTGATAACCTGTACAACACAAAGCGTCTGAATTATAAACAAACAGGTTAGCCAACCACTCAGCTGAATAGATAGATAGAAATATTCTTGATCGGAAAGAAAAACAATTACAGAAATAGATCTCAATATAACATATTAATTGTATTGAAAACTATTTACTATATCTAGTCTTGCAATTTATAATTAAAGAGAATAATCATCAGAACGTATTTGCATTTTTCACATCAAGGAAGGGTATTTTGAATACAATATTTGGAATTTTAGCTTGAAATAAGACGATTCCTGCTATTTATTCTTAAAGTGAAATAACTGAAAGTGGGAGTTACTGAAGGCTGAAAACTAAAACATGCAAATATCTCGGTTAATATTGAAGATAGAGAGAATATTTTTGACAACATATAAAGAACATTAATGTTTCAATAATACTGGTTTTAGACATTTTTCAATCTGACTTATAGTAACAGAGATATTTCAAATTTTGAAAATTCCCTCCTCTAAATCCACCCCATTCCGCAGGTCCGGTTTCAGCCGTTAACAAACTTGATCTTTAGTTCTTCATAAAGCGTTTAAATATATATTATTTAACCAATAAGGGGACCTCTTTTTCGTTGTATTATGTGTATATATATAGGTAGAATCGATGGTTACTTAAAAAAACATCAACTTAACAAAAAAAAACGTTTCTAGAATTGATTTATTTTAAACTAATTACGTAATTTATTTTTAACTAATTATATTTAAAAGGAATACATCCCCCCCCCACCGCATAGTGCCATGTTAAAAAAAACTGTGCTGTATCTTCCAGGGAAGAATCATCGGGCAAAATGTTCTAGAAAAACATTAAATGGTATAGACTTCAACAGCATTCTAAATGGGTAGTTTCTAAATTAAATAGAAAACATACCCTGAAAGAATGAAATGTGGCTGCAGCTTGACAGTTCTCCTTCCCACTTCTCAATCACCAATAAGAGAAATCTTTCCCCAAGGCAGTAATTGTCGAAGCTTGTACATTGAGTGGCCGTCCAGGTCACCCGATCTGACAGAAATGGATTATTTTCTATGGAAGAGTGTCAAAGGCATCTCCACCAGAAGAGGTCGGAGAATTTTTAACACATGGAAAATAAAATCATTTTGTGATAAATTCAATTTCAGTAGCAAAAATACACATTTCCAAGAGGCATTTCAGGAACCGTCATATGAAGTGCATAAATGAGAAAGAACGCATTTATTGGATTCATTCAAGAATACTTATTCAGCATTTCGTGATAAATATTTTTTTTGTTTCAGAATCCATTCCACTTCCCGTAGACTTGTTTCAAAGATAATTTTGTTGTCTACAACTTTTATGTAACAGCATTCTTCAATATAACGCGCCGTTTCTGAAATTAAGATACTGCTAAAGGATGCGTTCAATCGAAAAATTCACCAATATATACTCGTTTTAGAATTTGATTTTCTACAAGACTTCGGCATAAAAAGTATGGCATTCTAATGAAATTTTCAAAGTTATGGTAGTTGGAGAAGTACTGGAGAAGGTTACTAGGTTGAATATGGACTGAAAAGATCCTTCAGGGTCACAATAATGGCACACCAAGTGTCAGCCTTTTATTAATACAATTGGCGATTTTAAGGGGGGGGGGTGGCATGGGAACTTGGGGCACCCAAGTTTCGAATATCATGAGTACAACCACAATAGCTGATTTCTCTTAAGGAAACTGAGAAAAATAAAGATGAGTTAAAGCTTAAAAAAAATGACATTATAATTTACAGAAGAAAAAAAATCATAGCCACGGCAAACTGGTCTAGTTGTCAGGTATCCTCTATAAAGGGGACTGCTTCATCATATTCTTGTCGATTTATTTTATTCTTAAAAAGTTCTGTTAAAATGATTTGTTTGTTGGCCGTGTTGCCGTTCGTTGTATAAAGTCATTTAATTGGGGCCCCTTTTCAATCTTAGCCCATCGGCAATTTATTTTAATTGCTCCTGTTTCAATTATTTTAATTCGTTTTCCTTCTTCCGTGTGATTGAATCGTTTGTATATTGTGCACTTTTTGCGGTAAAAATGTATTTCTTTTAGGTTTTATTCAGGAATTTTTGAGCTATTCGGGTGCCAGAGCGGAGACTAGCCTCCAGGGATCTAAGCCATTCGTTTCCTATTCGTGCTGTTAAATTTTTTAGGAGATTTCCCATAAGGTTGTACTCATGAACGAAAAATGTCTTCAAATGTACATCAAACCTGCCTAGTAGATGGCGTATCAAACGTTCACAATTATATAATTATATATTTGTCTGTTAACTCTTTAGCGGTCGCAATTATTGTTTAATCGTCACCTAACTCGGTATTTAATCGTTTGATGTAAAAAGGAAGATCAAGTTCGTTAACGGCTGAAATCAGACCAGTAGGAGGGGGGATTTTCGAAAATTCGAAATATCTCCATTACTATACGTCAGATAGAAAACTTGTATAGAACCAATCTTATTGCAAATAAAATTTACTATAAATATTGTTATATACATTTATTCTCTATTTTGAATATTAACTGAGATATTTGCATTTTTATTAAGTGTAACGGACGAGTTATGGTTCCCGCCAAATGCTAGTTCGGCCGTTTCTGTAACTGATCGGCACTCGTAAGGAGATTTCTCTATTGTATAACTTTACGTGGGAAATCTGCTTAGTTTACGCAGCCCCTGCGTGACGGATTTTGTATTCTGTGGTTTATAGTTAATTGTATTTATATATTCATGGACGAGTGTTTGTCATGTTCCCAGTGTCCCGGTCGAACTTACACACTAACTTTCCTTTTTTTTTAATTTTTCTCGTGTTCTTTAACGATTTTCTCTTCACACAAGCTGACCTCGGGTATTTTCTCACTTTCCATCTATCCGGAATTTCACCACTCTCGTGGTTGCGGGAACAAATCAGGGAGCAGTTCGAGTAATTTTTTAGACATCTTTGAAATGCGAAGATATTGGCTCAGAAGATTGAATCTTGCCGAGCAACCCCTTGGTCTTTCAATGGTCAAAAGGTGTTTTTTTTTCCCCAACTGTTAAACGTCCGTCACGCAGAGGCTGCGTTAACTAAACTGTTAGCTTAACTAAACACGTGCGTCACGTTTTAGCAGTTTTCCCTTAAGGGAAATCAGCTATTGAGGTCGTACTCATGACGAAAATGAGGTCCGTTCAAAATTATATATATATATATATATATATATATATATATATATATATATATATATATATATATATGCCTGTTAACGCTCTAGCGGTCGCAATTTTTGTTTGATCATTACAAAACTCGATATTTAAACGTTTTATGCAAGAAGACAGATTAAGTTCGTTAATGGCTGAAATCGGACCAGTGGGAGGGAGGGTTTAGAGGGGGGATTTTCGAAAGTTCGAAATACCTCCGTTACTATAAGTCGGATCGAAAAATTGTATAGAACCAATCTTATTGCAAATTAAATTTACTATAAATATCTTTCTATACATTTATTCTCTATCTTGAATATTAACCGAGATATTGGTATTTTTATTAAATTTGGGCCGATAAGGGATGACTGTTTCCCGCCAAAAGCTAGTTCGGCCCTTAGCCGCAACTGTTCGGCTCTCGTATGGAGATTTTCCTATTGTATAACTTCACTTGGGAAATCTGCTTAGTTTACGCAGCCCCTGCGTGACGGACTTTTTACATTTATCTCAAACCTTAAAGATTCAATGAGAACAATATTAGGCTTCAAATAAAGTGTTTCATAATATAACAGCCTGTTATTAATATGACATGAGTCAGGGGTTTGCGGAAGGCTGAAAACTAATAAATCAAAATATCTCGGATAATAATAAAGATAGTGAAAAAAAATGTACAAAACAACATTTATAGAACATTACATTTTCAATAAGATTGGTACTATACAATTTTTGTATCTGACGCATAACGGAGGCATTTCGAAATTTACCCCCTGTAAAAACCCCTCCCGCTTATTCGATTTCAGCCATTAACGAACTAGACCTTTAATTTAGGAGTTAAACCACTAAAAGGAGGAACAAAATTGAATGTGGAACCACAAGATCACTTCTGGACTTTGTTTACAGAAGACACGAGAACGAGGATATATTTGAGTGTTTTTTAAAATCTTTGAAAGCATATTGGCCCCCTAAATGAACGATTCAACGAAATGTATAATAAAGTATAATTTTTTTAGCAGATTTCACTTAAGGGAAATCAGCTATTGAGGTCGTACTCATGACGCGATTTTCGAAAAATTTCTTCAAATGTACATCGATCCTACCCAGGAGATGACGAAAATGAGGTCCGTTCAAAATTATATATATATATATATATATATATATATATATATATATATATATATATATATATAGGAAGTCTGTGGTCGGGTATAGTTCGGATTAGGTCGGCCGTTTCTGTAACTGCTCGGCTCAGGTGTCGGAAGCTTCTTCTAACCTTACCTGTCGTTTCTAACCTTACCTTACCTTCGTTACTTTGTAAGATTTATGCATATACGTTCTGTTCTTCTCGCCCCTCCCCCTAGTTCTTGGACTACTAAAATTTGAGTTATTAAAATATAAATTATTCTTACAATTCAGAAGCCGTTTCAGTTGGGAATTTATTTTAATTAACTGAAAGATTTCTCATAACCTTTTGTATTTAATCAAGGTGGTGTTGTGTTACCAGTATGCAGATTTCTCTATTGTAAAACTTCACATGGAAAATCTGCTTAGTTTACGCAGCCCCTCCGTGACGGACTATTTTTACATTTAAAACTTGTTAAATACATTATTTTAAACATATGTTCATTACTTTTAACGATAACGTAAATCACTGATTTTGAAATAAGTAACTGTCTGGGGTAAAGTAAAAAATACCCCAAAACTTAACCCTTGTGATTGCATAACTCCACAAAGATATCAACAATTAATATACGATTACAGACTATTGACTATCGAACGGGGAAAAAAACTACAATAGGACATTGAAAGACAAAAAGGCAAATTTCCACTTGAAGAAAATAAGCTATTATCAAAATATAATAATGCGCTTAGAATATTTGCAGATCATGCATTTGGCGGAGTTAAAAGGTTGAATACTTATTACGGATGATAGAAAAGACTACACACTTAAAGGATTATGAATAATCAATAACTTTCGTATTAAGGGTCACAATTTTATCTCTCTGGGTTTTAATTTAACGTTATTATTATTACTTTTTTTATTAATAACATAATTAATCTTATAATTTATACATCTCTTTTGTAATATACTTCATATGAATGTGATTTGCTTAAATTGCATGGGAGATGCAGATAAATAAAGGTACTTCTTTTAAGGTAGTTAGTAACTATAGGAAGGAAACCAATAAAAAAATAAAATTCGTCCTGAATTTCCTTAAAAAATTGTAATATTTAAAGAGGTAAACGAAGCAGGAAATCCGTGGAGTGGGAAAGTTTGCTCAGAAGAAGTTATTTTTTTTTTAGTTTTCATCCTTTCAAGCTATGAAAAGAGTTATACTATCTAATAAAAAGTTTTGCAAAATGTAAATTCCTCACTATAAATTGCAGTTTACTCGAGACAAATATAAATATTGAGATAAAAGGAAAATAAATCTAGATATATAAATGTTGGTTCAAGCTGTTTGTTATAGCCTAATGCTTTTAATTAAATTCGCCATTTTTTATAAGCATTTCAAGTAAATATTAGGAAAGATAAAGAGTTAAAAAAACAACGGGAACAAGCAGCTGTAGGTATTGAATTGCAAATAATTTTCCTGTATCATGTTCCTCATACATTTAAAATGATATAAATTGACACTAATTCGTATCATGTCGCCTTTTTAGCAGGTTTTTCCTTCTGGAAAATCAGCTATTGAGGTCGTACTCATGACGCGATTTTCGAAAAAATTCTTCAAAATTTCCTTTGATCCTACCCAAGAGATGACGAAAATGAGGTCCTTTAAATATATATATATATATATATATATATATATATATATATATATATATATATATCCCTGTTGACGCTCTAGTTTTGTTTCAACGTTACCAACCGTGATATTTAATCGTTAAATGTAAAATGAAAGATCAAGTTATTAATGACTTAAATCGGGCCAGGGGGAGGGGAGGTTTATAATATATAATATTAATAATTTATCATGTAAATAGAAGAATTAGGCTTGGATTTAATGTGTAATACATAAATCGCAGGGGAAATTTAGAAATATCTCCGTTACTATAACTCGAATCGGAAAATTGTATTGAGCCAATCTTATGGAAAATTGAAAGATCTATAATTGTTATTCTATAGATTTTTCTGTATCATAATATTCATGGCCGAAATATTTTGATTTTTTTTGTTTTAGGCTATCAGTAAACTCCTACTCATGTAATATTAATATAATCTGTTGTATCATGAACCACTTCATTACAAAGTTAAATTCAAACTATTGTTTTATTGAACTTTTATTTTGTAACACACACACACATATATATATATATATATATATATATATATATATATATATACGTTCTGTTGACTCCCCCCTCCCGTCTTTTGTTCTCGAATTACTAAAATTTGATAGTAATGTTTTTCAATAAAATTAATATTTTATATTCAGATATATTTCATTAATTGGTTTTCTTTCCGGTCTAGAATATGTTAATATATCTATTCAGTTCTGAGAGGTTGGCTGATCTGTTTGTTTACAATTGATAAACTTTTCGATTTCTCATTAATGTTTGTATTTTCAATGGCCTTGATAAGACTTTTGCACGCAATTACCTCATTTAGAACTTCCATGTGGGATTTTTTTAGCAGATTTCCCTTAAGGGAAATCAGCTATTGAGGTCGTACTCATGACGCGATTTTCGAAAAATTTCTTCAAATGTCCATCGATCCTATCCAGGAGATGACGAAAATGGGGTCCGTTCAAAATTATATATATATATATATATATATATATATATATATATATATATATATATATATATTTGTCTGTTAACGCTGTAGCGGTCGCATTTTTTGTTTGATCGTTACCAAACTCGACATTTAAACGTTTTATGCAAAAAGACAGATCAAGTTCGTTAATGGCTGAAATCGGACCAGTGGGAGGGGGGGGGTTAAGATGGGGGTTTTTAGAAAATTCGAAATATCTCCCTTACCATACATCGGATCAAAAGATTGTATAGAACCAATCTTATTGCAAATTAAATTTACTATAAATATTGTTGTATACAAGTATTCTGTATCTTGAATATTAACCGAGATATTTGCATTTTTATTAAATTTGGGCCGGTAACTATTCGTCCCTCGTGAATAGGTTTAGAGATTCCCTACTACAACTGTTGTTATTAGGCGGATTTATCTATTGTAAAACTGCACGTGGGAAATCTGCTTAGTTTACGCAGCCCCTGCGTGACGGACTTTTTGGTATCCATGCTCATATGATTATTAGTTAAAAAGCTTATTTTGCTTTGAAAGGCTTAGCAAGTGCTATTCTTCTACCGACTTCAGCTCTACTTTCATTGTGTTCAGTGATGATGCTCCCTGGGTAGCAAATCTCCAATTCTAATCTTCATGTTTCCTTGGCTTTCTTTCTTCTTTACAACCAAAACTCTTATTTATGAAAATTTATTTTGAGTTTATAATTATCTATAGCGTCTTTTAGAACTTGTAGCATTCTATTCATCTCTTGGATGATTTGGAATTTACCAAGTGTGCAATATCATCTGCAAATCTGATGCAATGAATGGATTTACCGTTAATCTGTATACCTTCGGTGGTTTCATTCAGTTTTATTATTGGTTCTTCAATAAACATATTGAACAGATAAGGTGACAAAAGCAATCCTTATTTTTCACCTTTCACTTTCATTAATAAAGATTTGTGTACTCTGGTTTTTGTAAAAGCTCCAAATTAACCTTCTGTCTTTCCAATCTATTCCTATTTTACGCGTGCAATAGGAATAGTTCCGAGTAATAATTTCAAATCAATGATTTATGACTTCCGGTTAGAGAATCTTATGCACTGACCATTCGCGAGTGAAGCAGAATTGAAAATTTTTGTAACATATTTGTATTATGGAAATAACCTTTGGCAATGCGGACTGACCAGAATGAATGTTTATTTGAAACGCCAAATATTATTTCGTTTATACTCGTCCAATTTCATACTTCACCTAGTTTGAAATTAAAATTTCATTGTTAACATATCCCTAATGCATTCATTGTCACGTCTTAGCCTGAATCGATTTTTCAGGTCCAAGACTCAAGAACTTCCTCTCATCCGACAAACAAAATGCCTCATCTCAGATGCATGACAAACCGGCTGTACTATTTACTGTACCTATTGTTGTACATTTTTATTTGAATATAGGATAATGAAAGGTATAGTTTTGAGTATTAAAAAGTCCGTCACGCAGGGGCTGCGAAAACTAAGCAGATTTCCCGAGTGAAGTTTAACAATATATAAATCTACACACCGGTAACACAACGCCACCGAGAATATTAAGTGAACACATACAAATGATAATAAGAAACCTCCCGACGGAAAACATCTGAAATGTAAACAAACAGTTCTGCTAACTTCTTGCCGGAAAGAAAAACCATTACTGTAATATATCTGAATACAGCGTATTAATTTAATTGAAACAATATCTAGTACTGTAATTTATAATGAATCAGAATAATTTTTATCTCAATCAATCAAAATTTAAGTAGTCCAAAAACTAAGAAAGGGGGGGGGGGGCACCAGAACATATTTGTATGTATCTCGTTTAATAAATGTCTCTTGAAAACAATATTTGGTACTTCCATCAAGCTTCGAATGATTCAAAATATCTCCGTTACAATACGTAGATAGAATCAATTTTATTGCAAATTAAATTTACTATAAATATTGTTATGTACATGAATTGTCTATCTTAAATATTAACCAAGATATTTGCATTTTTATTAATTGTAACGGTCAAGGTGAGATCGGCTAACATCGGGTCTAGTCGTGAGTTTCCGTCAAGAGCTAGTGTGGCTAACTGGCTAACTCTCGTAAAATTTCTCTATACTAATACTTCACGTGAGAAATCTGCTTAATTTACGCAGCCCCTGCGTGATTTAATTTTGTTATTAAACTCAGAATATAACTAAAGTTCGTTAACAGCTAAAATAGGACATGGGAGGGGTTTAGAGGTGGAGAATTTCGAAAACTCGGAATTTCTCCGTTATTATACGCCAGATCGAAAAAGAGTATAGAATCAATCGTATTGTAAATATAATTGTCTATAAATGTTGTTATGTACATAATTTCTCTCATATTAATATTAACCGAGATATTTGAAATTTTTAGTTTTCAGCCTTCAGTAAACCCCCACTCCTAGTACTCGTGTCCTAATAACAATAAGCTGTTTTAACATTTCTTTATTCTAAGCTTAAATGCTGAATATTGTAGTCACGCGAACTATATTATGTGAGATGCATGCAAATTCGTTGTGCCATGTCATCAATTAAGGCTTTACGTTCTTGTCACGAAAATGGTCATTTGATCTATACCATACTCGATATTGAACAGTTTCATTCAACACTAAAGATCATATTTGTGAATGGCTGAAATCGGACCAGAAATAGGGAGGGGAAGAATCCGAAAATTCAAAATATCTCAGTTATTATGAGTCTGATCATAAAGTTTTATAGAATCAATCTAGTTAAACTATTGGTGCTCTACAATTGTTATTCGTATGCATTTCCTCATAACTCAAGTGCTAAGTGACCCCTTCCCTTCTACTCCTCAGTTTTTTACGTAGAAATTTAGAATATTTGGTGAGATAAGATAAAGTGTGTTGTACCAGCACATGGGAAATCTGCGTAGTTTACGTAGCCCCTGTGTGATGGATTTCTTTTAAAATCTACATGGTAAAGTCCATGGACATTTTAATTGTTATTTATTAGCATCCACTTTGTATTATTAAGGGTAATTGGGATGGATTATCTACAGGTTACCACCCTTTTCTAGCCAGAGCAGGACAATAGATTTTATTTAATGAGCCCATCACTTTCCATTGCCCAGTTGAGAATCGAAATCACCACTCAAGGTTACCTGAACATTTTAAAAAACCTTTCAAGAATCGCGCCATGAGTAAAATATCAATAGCTGACTTCCCTAAATGGAAATTTACTAAAATCCTTCTGTTTGATCAAACAAATATAGTTCAATTCCTATTTTTGTGTAGGTATGTTGGTGGTTCTGCTGCTGGCTGGGATGGTGGCGGGCTGCAGAATTTCTGAGCTCATGTGCAGGAATGGGAAGTGTGTTCCATCAGATCTCTACTGCAATGGAATCAACGACTGTGGTGATGGATCAGATGAACCAAAATACTGCACAAGTAAGTTGACTTTCTATATTATGATTGATTTTAGAAATCCGTCTGTGTGAAATGCAAAAGTCTCCTTAAAAATTAAAAATATGAAAAGAAAAAAAAAGAAAGAAAGAAACTACATGGGTGATTTTAGAAGATCTGATTTTTTTTTCCAGAATATGGGTTATTTATATAATTCACATCCTCAATGACTGGAGAACTGACTGGTTACAAAAATCTTAGATGTTATTAAATATAAGTAATAAAAAGAAAATTAAGTATAATGATCTTTATTGCAACTCATATACTGTGCGTTATCAACTTTCTGGTGATCATATCTCAAGTCTGAGTGTATATTTTTCTGTTTTGATCATATTTAAATATTTTGTAAAGAACATAGACTCCTTTGTACTCAATAACCTGTGAGACACCCATATAGAATTATTTATGTAGTCTATTTGACAGTGAATTTATAGTCCATTCGCCCAAATCTAATATTATGATGTGCCTTTTAACTCTCAGGTTACTGGATATAATTATAGCTGGGGTCATAACTAACTGCAATAGATCTGTTTTCTGAGGCACACTTATTAATTGCTGAAGCAAATTTAAATATTTCATTGAGTTAAGAGTGGTTTTTGGAATTATGCCATTTGTTGATATTACGATTGAATTGACAGAATCTAGCTTGTAAAGGGCTACATAATTATTCATGAATGATACCATAGAATTTTCTGGCTACAAGAAAGTTAAATTTACATAATACAAAATTTAATTATTTTTTTTACTCATACATTATTGGTAACTAATTTTATACAGAAATTATTTATCTCCAAAATCTGAAACTGTTAAATTATTACAGTTTGCAATAGGACGTATTATGGAGAGAATAGCAGGACCTATGCTCTGAGTCTGAAGCAGCCCCGCCAAGACAGGCTTCCATTTCTTTGTCATATAACTTTCACTGCCAACGGGAATGAATATGGTGATATTATCCAGGTAAATAAATTAAGTTTTCAACACAAGGATTTTTTTATAATGAAGAATTAAAAGCATTTCTTTAAACATCTTCTATTTACTTAAAATACAATAATAATGAACACATAGGAAAGCAGCATTCAACAGAATGGTTTTACTATTTTTTAACACCGTTTAATTTTACCAACCAAAATAGGTGATAATATCTGTAAAATGCAATCTGGGAACATACTTACAAGAATCGAGCTTCAGAAAAATCCATTTATATGAATTTGCAACATTTTTCAGTAAATATAAAGTTTATGAATCCCACTTTATTCCAGGAGTGTTTAGTTATAAATGCATACATTTGGAAATGACTATTTACCAAAATAAGTTGTCTATCCATGGGTGCATTTCCCTTACTGTTGGAAGTGAGAATATATTTCTTACCAAACATAATAGCTGTTTCACATATGGAATTCTCAATTTCAAATCTCAAGGTTTCTAAGGACATTATTTGGCAGTAAACATTTAATTTGTCTTAAATATTAACATGATAGCCAAATTAGTTGTCTTTTGGATTTATAAAACAAACTAAAAACTTAGAAAAGTAAAATTACATGGAAACATATAATGTAAAACGTCCGTCACACAGGTAGATTTCCCACGTGTGTCACGTATTTGCATTTATCTCAAAACATAAAAGTTCAATGAGAACAATATTTGGTATTTAGGCTTAAAATAAAGTACTTCATAAGATAACAGCTTATTGTTAATATGACATGAGTAAGAGTTGGAGGTTTACTGAAGGCCAAAAACTAAAAAATGCAAATATCTTGGTTAGTAATCAAGATGGTGAAAAAACATGCATAACAACATTTATAAAACACTAAATTTGCAATAAGATTGGTTCTATACAATTTTTAACCCACTGGTCAAATTTCAGCCATTAACAAACTTGATCTTTAGTTTTACGTAAAACGTTTAAATGTCGAGTTTGGTAATGATTAAACAAAAATTATGACCGCTAGAGCATTAACAGATAAATATATATATATATAGTTTTGAAAGGACCTCATCTTTGTCATCTCCTATGTAGGATCGATTGACATATGAGGAAGTGTTTCAAAAATCAGGTCATGAATACTACTTCAATAGCTGATTTCCCTCAAGGGAAATCTGCTAAAATGAAATTATTATTAAATTGAATTTATAATTGTAAATTTTCAATTACTTTCTTGTTTTTTTCAGCTGGTTCTGGATAAATTTTCTATTGGAAGACTTAATGGAGAATGCCAAGATGGCTACATGACAGTTACTGAATTAGGGAGACCATTTTCGGAGGGAGGCTGGTGTGGTGAGGCAACAGCTCCGGCCTTATATTATTCAGAAAGTACTACGCTTACTTTAACACTCAGAATTTTACACCAATCACCATTCAAATTTGCCTTGAGGTAATATAATTTAAGTTACTAATTACAAACTTTAACTATAAGAAAAACATTGCTAGAGCTCTTAGAATAATTAGAGCTCTTCTTGCCCAGAGCTTCACTGGGAGTTTTATAAGCATAAAATTTGTCAATGGATGATTTCATGGATGATCAAGTGAAGTTTTTGCAAAAGAGACATAGCATTTGTGAGCTACTATTTCCATTTGAAATAGGACATTGAATTACTACAATGTTCACAATGAAGAAGAAGTCATCAATGATGCCATCTCAAATTCCATTCTCCATTTCTCCCAAGTAACTCCATTTAATCTTGTAAAGCCTTGAAATTTAAGCTGAAAATAGGTGTGAAAATTCAAGTCAAATGCAGCTGTGTAGCCTAAGAAGGTTTCCCAAATGCTGAAACGACACAGCACTGATTTCATCTCATCATATATTCACTCTTTCTAAATTAAAATCCAATGAGTAGAAGTGGGGGTTGACTGGAGACAGAAAACAAGAAACTACAAATAAGATGCTTAACATTTGAGTTACAGAAAAATGTATATATGAAAAATTGTAGAGAATCAGTGGTTTAAAGTTCTATAACAATTTGTAATCCGACTCATAATAATGGAGATTTTCTGAATTCTCCCTCTATACTCCCCCCCCCACTATTCCAGGTCTGATTTCAGCCAATAACAAATATGATTTTTGGTTTTGACTAAAATGTTAAAATATCAAGTATGGTATAGCATTTGAAGAAAATTTTGGATCCATAGATAACCCATCCCAATTAGCCATAGTAACAAAAAGTGGACATGATTAAAGAATAAATAAATAAAATGAAATAATTGATTTTGATGTTCAACGGGACTCAAGTTAGCCATTGAGTTAAAGCATTGACCTTAATCTCACATTGTAAAAATGGGGTGAAATGGGAACCTTAATCTCAAGGGTGAAATGGTTAAATATGAAGTATGGTTTAGATCAAATAAACATTTGAGAAGATGTTTTGAAATTCACGGGACGACAAGGATGTCAATAACGTTTTTTCTCTGAGGTTAATAAATAGTTGTTTTTCTATGAGATCCCTTACATATCATCTTTTCATTTTCTTAATCACATTAAACACTTCTTAGGAAAAAATATCATTGATAAATGCCAGTTTCTAATCTCTTAAACATATTTTTTTAATGCTTTTTATATCAATATTATTTAATAATTGGTGCTAATTATATTATTGTCAAGGTACAAGTTCCTGAGGATGCCCGAAGCAGTATCGAGACTGGGCAGCCCTCACGCCCCAGTTGAACGAGGAGTCCATGTTCCTGGCTCTCATTGCAGTACAACTTTCGATGAATGCTACAGGTTAGATCCACACAGCACCATTAAACTTTAATAAAAAAGTTGATAATTTCACACCTGGTATTACTATAAAAATAAAAAAAATACAAAATTTTAAAATGAAAAATATTCTCCCAATCAACTTAGTTTTGGATGAATAATTTATTTTCTTGTTAATTAAAATTTTTGTGTTTCAGGAAGAAATGTCAAGTTCAAAGTCCAAATTATCCAGGCCTCTACCCTAGGAATGTAACATGTGAGTACACAATAAAGCAGAAGACTGTCCCCACCTGCAAACATGCTATGATAGCAGTGAGAAATAATGTTCTAAGACTGCGAAGGTAAGGCAAATAATTTTTGAATAGAGATTTTTCACTAAACTATATTAATTATAACAGAACTGAAATTTGGGGTTCAGTGCAATCATGAGAATTGAGGAATAGGTCTTGATAGGCATTACTAGTCTTGAATCTTATGTTTGATTCTCAGATTGCTGAAGACATTTATTGTTTGACAGACTGATCATTAAAATCCTTGGTCCTTCACCACTAGACTAGCATGAAATCTGTTGATAACTTGGCCCAAATAGCCCTGGTACCATTAACTGAACATAAGTTTGAATAAATAAAGAAGAGTTAATAGTCAGACTCCTTAAAGAAAAACTCAGGAGGTGATTGGACTCCGTAAAATTGAAACGAATTTGAAAATTGCAATAACATAAAAATTACCTCAGAATTAGTTGAAAAATCTGGTCATGTTTGATGTTCATTACAGGTAAAATAATAGCAAAATTTTACAAAATGCTTTCTTCAATAGCTCCTCCAGTTCTCATTTGACCAAGACCTCAGCCACAATTTATTCCACCAACCAAGTATATGATCACCAACAGTAAACAAAGTTCATACCGTCTCCCCTCTTAAATTTATTTGACTGATAATAAATTCCTTTAATGGTACTAAACCTTAAAGGAC
Source organism: Riptortus pedestris (assembly GCA_019009955.1). Taxonomy (NCBI): domain Eukaryota; kingdom Metazoa; phylum Arthropoda; class Insecta; order Hemiptera; family Alydidae; genus Riptortus; species Riptortus pedestris. The sequence continues at coordinate 17,896,623 of CM032232.1, forward strand.
ACCTGAAGTCAAGATCTCAAAATATATGATCTTTGCATGAAACGAAAATAGTCACACTGGAAATCAAACACATTCTTGATTAGCTCCACTAACATAATAACCTCCAAAGTAATTACTGATGAAGTCCATAGAAAAACACATGTCATTCGAATGTCCACTTTGGGACAGGTTATCTGAAGCTTACTACTCTTTACTTACTAGGGTGGGACCAAGGATTTTATTTAATGAGTTCATCACTAAATAAATCCTACTGTCCAAGCTGAAATTGAACTTGCCACTCAAGGTTTACCATGTGAGGTTAAGACCTATACTTGTAATCACATGGCTAAGTTCATCAATAAATAAATTCCTTCTGCACTTATATTTTAATTTATATTGCTTTCACTACTCTGTTGTTTTCATGTGCTATAAGTTTTCATAAATAAAACCTTTTCCTACATATAGATTTTGGTTATGCCAATGATCTGTTTCAGGAATCATGGTATTCCATTGTTCATTTATTTTCTCTTTTTCGTTATTTTTTTTTTTTCTGATTGCCTTTTTGAGCACTGATTAAAGAGTGATTTGCCGGTTTTGTGAAACTCATTTAAATAAATAAAAAAATGTGATTTTTTTTTTTTTTTTTTTTTTTTTGTAGTTTTCGCAGATTTTCCTTAAGGGAAATCAGCTATTGAGGTTGTACTCATGATGCTATTTTCAAAAAAATGTCTTCAAATGCCCATTGATCCTACCAAGGAAATGACGAAAATCTGGTCTGTTTTATATATATATATATATATATATATATATATATATATATATATATATATATATACACATATATATATACTTGTCTGTTAACACTCTAGCAGTTGCAGTTTTTGTTTGACTGTTACCAAACTCGATATTTAAACATTTAATGTAAAACTAAACATCAAGTTCATTGATGGCTCAAATCCTATCAGTTGGAAAAGGGAGGGGGGTTTAGAGGGAGTTTCAAAAATTCCTTATATCTCCATTATTATGCGTCAGTTCGAAAAATTGTATAGATCCAATCTTATTGCAAATGTAATGTTCTATAAATTTTGTTATGTACGTTTTTTTCATCCAAAATATTTGCATTTTTTTATTTTTTGGCCTTCAGTAAACTCCCACTCATGTCATATTAACAATAAGCTGTTGTGTTATCAAACTCATTATTTGAAGCCTATATACCAAATACTGTTCTTATTGAACTTTTACATTTTGAAATAAATGCAAATACGTGTGCACATGGGAATTCTACTTAGTTAACACAGGCGGACTTTTTACATATGTACTTTCTTTTTGTGTGTTTGATATTTTTATTTCAGAATAAGTAAAATAGAGGATATTACTCATGCTATTCCTTAAACATATTTCATTTGAATAAAATGTTTGATAATTTTTTAACAGGTCTGTAGCAGGGCTGAACAAGACTGCAGCTTTCACTAAGCGACCGTGCTCAGTAACAGAGGATCGACTTCTGTTCTACGACAGTGGAGAGACGACACCATTGGCCGAATACTGTGGTGGAGGGCTTCTGCCGAGAGTTATCTCCAGAGGGCCTTTTCTTACCGTAGTTTTCTCTTCATCTCCGTATTCTGCCCCTCAGCCCGGCCCCCAACATGGATTCTCTCTTGCAGTTGATGTACTTTTCGTCGATTCTGATTCACTCGACTTCACACGAGGGAGCAAGTTTGTATCTCAATTAAAATACATTTCTATTTTATCTACCAATACTCCCAAACTAGGAAATAGAAACATAGAAGCAAGACAAATGGAGGAGAAGCATGTCAAAAAAAAATTAATATATGTTTTTCTCCCCCATACAATTTGTGTAAAGCCTACCAATTATAGAAATTTCATTAGCTACAATGTACGTAATGGTTAAAGTAATTTCACAATTAATCTTCCAAACAAAGCAACCATTAAAGGAATTGAATGGCTGATAATATATTGTTTCACAGTATATAAAATAATTGATCTGATACAATTATTATTTATTCATGTCCAATTTCTGCTACTCAGCTAATTGGGATGGGTTGAACAGTAAACAAAGTTCATACTGTCTCCCCTGTTAAATTTATTTGGGCATCACTGATAATAAATTGATTCGATGGTGCTGAACCTTAAAGACATCTAAAGTTAAGATCGTAAAATATAGAGCATCACCTTTGCATGAAACAAAAATAATCATACTGGAAATTAAATTCATTCTTGATTAATTCCACCAACATAATAACCTGCAGAGTAATTATTAATGAAGAGTAGTCCATAGAAAATTGACATGTCATTTAAACATCCACTTTGTGCTAATATAGCTAATTGGAACAGGTTATCTATATGTTACCACCTTTTTCTTGCCTGGGTTGGCTAAGGATTATACTTAATGAGTTCATCACTAAATAAAATCCTACTGTCCAAGCATGAATCGAACTTGCCACTCAAGGTTTACCATGTGAGGTTAAGGCCAATGCTTTAACTCACATGACTAACCTGAGCCCCTTAAAATTATTAAATTTAAGAAATAAAACATTATAATTATTAATTTCTTGCGAGTTCGATTCCCACCTGGGCAAGGGAATTTATTTAGTGACAAAATTCATTAAATAAAATCCTAAGTCCTACCCTGGCTAGAAAAGGGTGGTAACCTGTAGATAACCCGTCACAATTAGCCTTAGTCGCAAAAAGTGGACATTAATAAATAATAATAATAATAATAATTTCTTGCTCATTTTTTAAAATAAAACCAAAGCAAACAGTTCAATAAACATAATGATGGAGTACAGGGTCTGGTAAGAATGAGACAAGTGTCAAATAGTAATTCTTATATGACGATTTTCTCTCAGCTGATGTGGCAATTAATGTAGTCTACATTTTAAAACACAAAAATAGTAATAATAAATTTGAAAAAGACATTTAATAAAGTGTATAAACTAATGACCTGAAGGAGCTCGGGTTAGCCATGTGAGTTAAAGCACTGATCTTAATAAACTTGGTAAACCTGGAGTTGTGGACTTGATTTCTGTGTGGGCAATATGAGTTTTTTTTAGTGACGAACTCACTAAATGAAATCCCTAGTCCCACTCTGGCTAAACTAATAAAAAGAAATCACTAAAATTGCAGATAGCCCATTCCAATTAGCCTCAGGAGGGCAAAATGCATGTTAACAAATAACAATTACACTTCAGTGTTTGGTATATTATGAAATATTGTCTACCATACAGCTCTTATAACACACGGTAATTATCACTGGTTTATACACTTGAAACCATTAAATAGAGTTCAGGAAATGTGAAAATTCTCGTTATTCTGAAATTTGACTGTCATACCCTTTAAAGCAATTTTAACAATGGAGCAAATTTAACTAACCGTTTCCCCTAACAGAAAGAATAATAATATAGTATAGAATTCAAAACTTATATTATTAACCTGAAATGGCTAAACCAACCATTAATTATCCATCAGAAATTATTTTCTAATCCAATCCATGAAAGAACAGTTTAATGGAAGAACAGAGGAGTCAGCCATTATTGGGCTAAACTTTTTACCGAATCGATCAAATTCTCAAATAGACCAATGATTCTCTAGTGGACTAATGATGATTAAATATTTCATAAAAAATCATACACATCATGAAGACCATAGTTCAAGGGATAAGTATAGAAAGAGGGTTTGTGGTTCATGAAATAATCCTACAGACAGAGATTCATTTCATTTTGTACACAATGTTCCGTGGAATTAATTAGAATATGTAAATCAAAATAAGTAATGACTCAATGCTTCATGACTTATTATTAAGTTGAATGTTGATTTGGAATTAGTTTGAAAAATAAACTAGAATAATTAGGAGAGTTAAAACGAAAGTTGAGTTTGAAGAGGGTGGGAATTGCTGGCGACAGTTAGATTGAGACTAGTTTTGAACTGATTTGCATGAAGGGAATGAAGATGTAATCAGGCCAAGAGGTCCTTTGTTATGCTAAACACTAAATTCCGGGGAGCAACCATTAATAAAGTATTCCACCAGAAAACTTCAGCTCCGCTTAGAGTTACATTTCTTTTTATTCTATAAACACCATTGCCTAATTATATATTTTAAAACTCTTTGTTAAGAATACTAATAAGACTCAGAGTAGTAAAACATCTTTACTTATCACAACAAAATGCTGTGGGGAATAAAATGGCATTTTATAGAGCTGTCTTGTTTAATTAAATTAAAACTATTTGGAGAATGGGGTGTCACTTATATTTTTGTTTTCTTAATTGTATCCCCTCTTAATAGTTTATTTTCCTCTTTTCCTTATATTATTAGTAATCTTGTTTTAGCATACTTCCGTTAAGGGAAATCGGCTATTGAGGTCGTACTCATTACGGGATTTTCAAATAATTACCAAAAATGTCCATCGATCCTACCAAGTAGATGACAAGAATGAGGTTCATTCAAAATTATATATATATATATATATATATATATATATATATATATATATATATATATATATATATATAATAGTTTTGAATGGACTTCATTTTCATCATCTCCTTGGTTTGATTGATAGACATTGGAAGACATTTTTCAAAAATTGCATCATGAGTTTAACTTTAATAGCTGATTTCCCTTAAGGGAAACCTGCTAAAAAAAACAATATTTTTGTAGCTTAAGTATTTTATATGATTGCATTTATAAAATGTTTTGGTATTACATTATAAAACAAGCAAATATTATAATGTTTTTCTCTCTTAAGTCTCATGATAACATTTCCACTACAGTACTCTAAATTCTATGGTACAGGATTTAATCTCCATCATTGTAGATGTTATTGAAATTACTTTTTCATAAGTAGTGTTAACTCTCCCGTTTTTAAATTAGTATTTTTAACAATAGGTGCGATTGTTTAGAAGTTATTTCTTAGACACCCACCATTGTCATTGGGCTAAGGTTAGCTTTTGGTGGGAAATTGTTTTTTTATTTTACTTAATAATTACATTTACTGTCTGTGATTATGATTTACATAAGCCAAAATATTCTGAATATTGGAAAAGGATTGATTAGAAACCAAATTACATTAATTTCTCAACAATGTAATATCAATTCCCTGTAGTTTCTAGGCAAAGCACGTATGTATTTAAATACTGAGATGGATATATAAAACTACATTGTGTCTATTGAAGCCTTCCCATAATTAACATACACATTCATTCTTCTGTCTAAATGTTTCTTGAGCAATCCTGGGTGTACAACTTATGTGTGTGTGTTTTTATATATATATATATATATATATATATATATATATATATATATTATATATATATATATATATATATATAATAGTGGCATGAGTCCAGAGTCAATAACTGATTTCCCTTAATGGAAATGTGCTAAAAATGCCTTGAAATAAAATAACTCTTAAGCAGGGCAAAGAAATTATTGTACATTAAGAAAATAAAGAAATTAGATAAAGTGAATCATAACTAATAAAGATGTGGCTTGGTTGAACAATAATGCAGACACTTCTTTATTTAAAACATCTAGAATTCATCAATGGATTATAGTAGAATTTTAATTTGATATTCAATGCATCACATAAAACAAAAAACGTCAAATTAACTCTATGAATATGCCATTTCACTCATTTAAAGAATTTAATCTCCAACTTTAATGAGAGGTGTAATAAGAAACAGCTATTTTTAATAGTTGTTATTTTCCAGTATATTTTGAATCCTAAAGATAGTATGATTTTTATTTTTTGCAGATGTGAATTTCTCATAAATGGAACAAGCAAGAGTCGGGGAGAAGTGTTAAGCCCTCGACATAGCCTTGCAGTGAATACAACGTGTACATACAAGTTTATTGGTGCTAATTATCAGAGGCTCTGGCTATATTTTGCATCCTACACTTTACCACAGGTTAGAGCATCATGAATACAGCTCACCTAATCTTTACATCTTACTTATTACTAATTAGTTGGAGCATATGGCTTGTGATGTTACAAATTAAGAAGTACAGAGGATGAAAAAAAAGTTTTGTCAATTCTTGAATTTTTGCTTATTCATCTTGGTATGTGTCAATATAATCCTCAACCTTCAAGCAGGTGCGGTCTGAAAGTTACTTGAACGAGCATAGAGACCTTACAGGTCTACTGCAGTTTTGGCTATGATATTAATGGATCATACTTTGCAGGAACTCATTTTAAGGGATTGAATGTTCAATTCAACAAGAAAGCAACATTTTTTTTTTTTTTTTTTTTTTTTACATAAAATACCCAAAACATAAAAATTTGTTGTCTCTAAAGATGCTTTAATATTATAAAAGCAGATACTGAGTGTTAATCATTCATTATTTTAAAAAATGTATTAAACAATTTTTGCTATTTTGTGCTCGTTAGTTTTTGTTTATATTTGTCAAAGAATTAATGCTGATAAGTATTTTATTTATTCATTAACAACAACAATGGTTGTCTTTAGAGTTACATATTTAGTTCTGATTTTATAATACAGTCAATAATGTCTGGTTTCAGATCTGAAGAGCACATAATTTAATTAATCTTAGAATTAATGATTTTAACAAGGCAGTCAATAATGTCTGGTTTCAGATCTGAAGAGCACATAATTTAATTAATCTTAGAATTAATGATTTTAACAAGGCTTCATCAATAATAAAAACAATTATTTCTCCATCTTTTATCTAAATAAATTATAATATAATAAAAGTATATAATAGAACAGTTATAATAGATATTATGCTAAATTTTATATTGGGTGCGACTTTTTAGAAAAAATTCAGTATTTAAACTATGAAACATTAGCCTGGGAATTTGCAGAAAACTAGCTGGGGAAAATCAGGGAAAATATGTCTACTATTGGAGTATGAACCTTACATTTCTTTTTCAAAATATGTTATTAGTTTTCACATCTCGTAACGTAAATTAAATTAAATATTTTTGAGACATATTGAACAAATGCAGTGGGTAAAATTGATGTAATTATCAGTTGGTTAATTAATGCTTTATAGACAGGTGGTAACTGCACTCAGAAATTGAAGCTGAGCGAAGTTGGAGGCAATGTCTTAGAAGATACTTGTGCTGCGCCAAGGCTATGTGATCACTCGGCACTGAGGAATTCGAGCAGAGACACAAGGCCCTGCACTCTTCATGAGTCCTATCTATCGAGGATGGGAAAGGTCATTCTTGAATATAGGTATTTCATAATAAATGCTTACTAGTAACACTGCAAAATACCTATTTAAAAAATATATAGTACTTAGCTTGTGGTTTATTAATCCCTAACCGCTGGGGGTACTTTGAACCAATAGTTATCTAATCTCCTTAGCTTTAATTCCATAACAAATTACAGCTGCGTTTTTTGCAAAGTTGGTCGGCACAAAACAAAAAAGCTGAATTAAGTTATGACTTTAATTTCCCATCAACAAAACCTTTGTCAAGTAATGAACTCTTTTCTCATGTTTCTGATAATGAAGCTATGGGGAGCTGATAGTGAGTTAGACCATTTTTTTAAGTTCTCTAAGAACAGGGAGCTACTAGCACAAGGAAACAATTGAAAGACAAAGCTGTTTCGCTTTAGAATGGATAAGTTTTGGATAAAACAGTAAAATATGCTTCCAAAAAACTCCATCAGTCATGAAGAAATTGATGCAAAATAAATGTGGGGATTAAGAATAGTTATGAATGAAGTCGCCACAAATTTTTATTTACCTCAAAACTTAAAAGTTCAATGAGAACAATATTTTGTATTTAGGCTTCAAATAGTGTGCTTCAATATGATGTGAGTAGGAGTGGGGGTTTACTGAAGGGTAAAAACTATAAAACCCAAATATCTCGATTAATAATCAAGATAGTCAAAAAACCTAAGTAACAATTTTCATAGAACATTATATTTGCATAAGATTGTTTTTATCCAATTTTTTGATCTGACGCATAATAACAGAGATATTATGAATTTTCAAAATTGTCCCCCCTTAAACTGCTTGGATTGCAGCCATTAACAAACTTGATCTTCAATTTTACATAAAACCTTTAAATATCAAGTTTGATAACGATCAAACAAATACGGTGACCGCTAGAGCTCCCCTCATAAGTACAACCTCAATAGCTGATTTCCCTTAAGGAAATATATATAACATCTTATTGTTAACATGACAGGAGGGGGAGGGGTACTTCAGAATGAAAACTAAAAAATATCCAAATATCTTGATTAATATGCATGATAGAGGAAATATGTATATAACAACATTTATAGGTAATATAATTTACATTAAGAATGGATATGTACAATTTTTCGGTCAGAAGTATTTTTGAAATACCCTGCTGATTTTACTTGGCTTATGAAATATGTATATCTAATACCAAATACACATTAGAACTAATGTACATTAGATCCTATTGTCCCATTGTACTTAAAATTTATATTATTTTAGGTCTGTTGAGGGAACTGCTGTTGCACCATCTAACTTCAAATTTTATTATGAATTCATAGATACACGACTAGGAGGTGAACCAATAAGAGGTGCAGGGCCTTGCGCACGAATTTTCAGGTAAACATCTTTAAACTAAAACTTATTTTAAACTATTTTTTTCTGTAATTACTACATTTTACGTTTAAAACTAATGATTTCAGAAGAGCTAAATCTGGGCAAATTCGTTCTCCAAGGAATGTATTTATGTTTGGCAGAGGTGGAGCATTGAATATGACGTGCCAGTATAGATTAGAATGTGCCCAAGGGGAGAGAATAGAACTCATAATAAAAGGAGCTTCCTTTGGAGCAACTGGGTAATTAAGAAATGAATAGTTCATTTTCATTATTTAAAGACAAGTCGCTGATTTAAACATGATCTCAGTCTTTTCTTCTTTTTTTTGTAAGGAATGAATACAATTTGGGGTAACGGATTTTATTTTATTTTAAAATCTATTTCTTTGTGTTTTTATCTAGCTCAACCATCCATTATTCTTATTCTAATCTCAGGCAAATTTATCACAAAAGTTCAATTTTTTTATTCCATTTCAAATGGACATTATCTAAAATTTGTGTTGAATTAAAAGGCAAAAATATGAATTGAATTTTAAGTTGAGTGTCCATTCCTTTTCAGTTCATCAGCCACTATCTTTCCTATATTTTTATTATTATTGTGAATGAATGTTTAAATCATTAAAATGAATGTTTTCATTTCTGCTGTATAATTGTCAAATCCATGTTAACTTTTTTTTTTCTCATAGTAACCCTATGAGGAGTTATTTATTCGAATACATGTTCCATTGCGACATGGCATATTGTGTGTATGATTATATTTAAATACATTTTTATTTTACAATATATACACGTTAATCAACCATCTCATCAAATCTCTCTCTCTCTCTCTCTCTCTATATATATATATATATATATATATATATATATATATATATATATATAAAATTGTAACCTCTGTCTGTACATTGATTTTTTTCGCGAATTTTCAGGATAACTTTTCGTTTCACATGTCATAGACACCATAACTGCATTTTGTTTCTTTCGTGTGTGTTTGTTTGTTTGTTTGTTACCTTTTCACGCATAAACAGCTGAACCGAATTTTATGAAACATGGTATGTATATTACTACTAACCCAACTTAGACTTTAGGCTATATTAATATCCTCTGAGATGAACAGGAGTGGGGGTTATAAGGGAAGCCTGAAATTAAAAATAGCGATATTTCGTTTCCTATTGGTTTTTCGGCAAATATGAACATAACAAAAGTTGTTTATTTTGTTATTTAGAGTAACTTTTGTTATATACACTTTTTTTTTATACATTTCTCCAGAAACAATGTGTGGAGCAAGTAATTTGCGTAGAAATATTGATATGCTCAACAATTCATTCTTATTTGAACTATCAGGTACCTCAGCTGGAAAACGTATTTCAAATCAATGTTAATATTTTGTCCTTAATAGCTGAAATCTATGCATAATGCACAGGAGACGGGAAATATGACAATTTGGAGGACAGTGAAGACTTATATAAAAAATTAATTTTATTATTAACAAATGCCAAAGACGGGTATAAACCCTAAACACTGGGATGGGTAAATGTCAAAATATTGTGCAAAGTAAAGCCTTGCTAAAAAAATACCATCACCATTCAGCCTCAAATCAATTCCCGGGCGAAGCCGGGTATCTGAGCTAGTATAATATAAAATCATAATAATAAAATAAAATGCTATAATAAGTAAGATAATTACAAATAAAATAAATGAAATGAGAAAAAAAATAAAATAACAAAAAAAAATCAGTTAAAGTTAAACTCAACCGATGCTTAATTTACACGTCTATGTAAGGTAAATATATTGAATTATAATTCTCATTCCTCACAATCAACTTTAAAATCTAATATATTTTTGCTACATCCATATCTATGCTTTTGATAAACTTCATATAACATTTTTTTATAATAATTTATTAACGTCCACTTTTTGCAACTCAGGCTAATTGGGATGGGTTATCTACAGGTTACCACCCTTTTCTAGCCAGGGTGGGACTTAGGATGTTATTTAATGAATTTCGTCACTAAATAATTTCCTTTGCCCAGGCAAGAATCGAACTCGCCACTCTAGGTTTAGATAAACTTCATAAGTTCTTTATTGTATTTATTAAATATAATATGAGGTGGTTCTGGCCAATTACCTCCTTATGAAATTAAGTCCATTATTAAATTTGATCTATTTTGATTAAATGTTGAACAGTCATAATGTATATATAAAAACGTTTGTGTTGTCTGTGAGTTGTAAGTACATTTGTCATTTTCTTGAATTTTAAATCTTGTTAAATAATGTCCTGTCTGTCCATGTCCCGTTAGAAATTGTGTGCATTTCTGATGTTGACTGTGTTGTTGTTGCTGTGAGTTATATTCGGTATGTATTGATGTAAGCTATCCATGTTATCTTGGTGATGAAATGATATAATTATTAGTGATAAATATTAATACTAATTACCTTTTCACAAGTTGCTTTAGTTTACCTATTTCCCAATTACAATATCATATTTATTTTCGTAGGTGCAAAACCGTAGTGGATTCCAATACTCGGCAGCCAATCTGTATAGCAGGTGGATCACGCTCAGTTCAACTGACTGTCTATGACTTGCCATGGAGCGATATACGCCTCGAGAAAGCCTGCCATTGTGATAATACTGTGATATCAAAAACAACCGATGGTCATGTTAGCTTCACGTCTTCCGGGAGAGTTCTTGAACTTACATTCATTGTGTCGTCCTTTAATGTGACTGAAGACTTCCGTGATATCTACTTTGAAGGATCATACAGGTGAGCTTTATTTATGAAGTTCTCTAGTTCATTTAGCATATACTAAATAGATATTATTATTTATTTATTTATTATTTATTAACATCCACTTTTTGCAACTAAGGCTAATTGGGATGGGTTATCTACAGGTTACCACCCTTTTCTAGCCAGGGTGGGACTTAGGATTTTATTGAATGAATTTCATCACTAAATAAATTCCCTTGCCCAGGCGGGAATCGAACTTGCCACTCAAGGATTACCATGTGAGGTTAAAGGCAACACTTTAACTCGCATGGCTAACCTGAGCCCCACTAAATAGATAGGAAACTCTTTTCTTTTAATTAGCTGATCTTCCTTTAGAAAAATGAGGGACATCTCCGTTAACAGTCTAGCAGTCACCTTTTTTATTTGATCATTACCAAACTCAATAGTTAAACGTTACATATAAAACTAAAGATCAAGTTCATAATTGGCTAAAATTGTAGACCAAGAAGAGAGGGGATTTAGAGGGAGAAAAATATGAAATATCTGTTATTAAGAGATAGATCAAAAAAAATTTATATAGGTTAATTTAATATGCTATAAGAGTTGTTCTATATATTTTTAGCAGATTTTCTTTAAGACAAACCAGCTATTGAGGTTGATTCATGACGAGATTTTTGAAAAATTTCCCAAATTTCCATCAATCCTGCCCAGGAGATGATGAAAATGAAGTCCATAAAAAAACACACACACACACATGTATAAAACCGCATTAGTGGTCAAAATTTTTGTTTGTTTGGTACCAAACTCGATATTTAAATGTTTTATGTACAAAGAAAGATCAAGTCCATTCATGGCAGAAATCAGATCAGTGAGAAGAGGAGTTTAGAGGGGGAGGGGAATATCAAAAACTTGAAATATCTGTTATTATGTGTGTTGAAAAAGTGAATACAACAAATATTATTATAAATTAAATGTTCTATAAACATCGTTATATATGTTTTTTCACTATCTTGATTATTAGCCCAGATCTTTGCATTTTTTAGCTTTCATCCTTTTGCAAACCACCATTCCTACTCCTGTTAAATTAAAAATAAGGTGTTATATCTATCAAGAACCACTTCATTACATGGTTAAATACCAAATATTGTTTTCATTCAGCTTTTACTTTGTGAGATACATTCTGTTGATCCCCCCCATTGTTGGGCGTTGGATTACTAAAATTTGAGTGATTGAGATAAAAACGATTTTGATTCATTATAAATTACAGCACTAGCTAAAATAATAGTTTTAAATGAAATTAATACATTATATTCGGATATATTTCATTAATTGTTTTTCGTTCCGGTCTAGAATATTTCAATCTATCTATTCAGCTGTGGAAGGTTGGCTCAACTGCTTGTTTACAATTCAGGTGCTTTCCGTTGCAGAGATTATTAACTTGTAAATTGACTGAAAGAATTCTCATTACCGTTTGTATTTATTCATGGTGGCGTTACCATTATGTAGATTTATTTAATGTAAAACATCACTTGGGAAATCTGCTTAGTTTATGCACCCCCCTCACGACAGACTTTTAAATATTAAATACTCTTCTAATTGAGGTAGAAGGTAAGTGGATGATTATGGATATGTATTGCATTGTACATAAGACACTATCGATATTAGGGAAAGTTTTTTTTTTTTTTAGCAGATTTCCCTTAAACGTTGATTAAAGACCTGCAAAGCCTATTTTAGCAGATTTCCCTTAAGGGAAAACAGCTATTGATATGATTTTCGGAAAATTTTTTTCCTTCAAAATTATATATATATATATATATATATTTTAGCAATTCTTGTTACAAGCTCGATATTTAATCGTTTTATGAAAAAAAAAAAAGATCAAGTTTGTTAATAAGAAGAGGATTTTCAAAAATTCGAAATATCTCCGTTACTATCGAAAGCTTGTATAGAACCAATCTTATTGAAAATTAAATTTACTATAAATATTGTTATATGCATTTATTCTCTATCTTGATTATTAACTGAGATATTTGCATTTTTATTAAGTGCGAATGGATAATGGACTAGATGAGATTGGCTGATTTCGGTTCTAGTCATGAGCTTCTACCTAAGCTACCTCGGCCATTTCCGTAACTGTTTGGCTCTCGTGGAATTGGTTTAGATACTTGTTACTACTACTGGGGGAAACTTCACGTGGGAAATCTGCTTAGCTTATGCAGCCCCTGCATGACGGACTTTTCTTAAAATAAAAGAAATAGCTTTTGTTACTGTTATTTCATATGAAAAATTTGGTGTGGTAATGGGTTCTTGATTAAAATATTTAAAACAATTTTTTTTCCACTAGGTTTGTTAAGTTTGATGCATGCCCTCGACGGCAGAGAGTTAGTGGTTCAGGAGGAGAGATTCGGCTGGTAGCAAGACCAACGGACAGAGACGACCTCCACTGCCTGCGACTCCCTTGGCTAGTCGAAGCGAACAGGAACAAATCCCTCTTCCTCCTCACTTGGGGACATTTCCTGGGACCTACTGAACCACCTGACTCTTGCCATACCACCAATAGGGTCCTCATCTACACGGGCACACCACTTAGGTAAGAAATAATTTTAACATTCATTGTAAATCATGAATAGACACAAATTACTCAGGTCCTAATAAGTTTTAAATGGTGAATACAGAAAAGAAATACTTTGATTAAACAAATTGACTAGAGTAAAATTTAATATATCTTAATCTACTAATTCATATGGTGAAGGTAAGTTGAAAACTCAAATTGTATATAATGTTATATAGCCAATCTTATTGCCAATTTAGTTTTTCACAATTGATGTTCCATACATTTTTAGCAAATTTCCCTTAAGGATTTCCCAAAAAATCCATAAAGTCCTTAAGGAATTTTCTAAAAATATCCTCAAAGTCCATCAATCCTATCTAAATAGATGACGAAAATGAGGTCAGCTCAAGATTATATTTATATAAATATACTTGACTGTTACCTTTCTAGCGGTCACAATTTTTGTTTGATCATTACCAAACTCAATATATAAGGTCGTGCGAATTAAGGCATTGGTCTTAATCTCGCGTGATAGACCTAGAGTGGGAGGTTCGATTTCCGCCCTGGGCAGTAAAAATTTATTTACTCATTAAATAAACTCCTTATTTTCGTCTCAAGGCCAACTATTTGGAGATAGAATTCCTGGTAGGAATCATACTCAGAGGGAGAAATCCAAAATTCCCAACTGTATATACCTCCAAGAAGTGCAGTTAGTAAGGAAGGCTTAAGGATGAAATATTTGTAATGTAATTAAAAAAATAAATAGTATATAAGTAAAAACTTTCTGCGATTGAAATATCAAATAAAAGAAAAATATAAATATAACTTTTAAAAATGTTTTAGTCCATATTGTTCTGAAACTAATATTATTATGTTTATTACCAAAATCAGTAATAAACGTTGTTTATTAGTGTTCTTTTGAATTGCAAAATTAAACACACACAAGCTTCAGAGTTTGTATCACTGCACAATTTATTTAACAATGCACTACACACTTGGTTAATTATTCTTTACTTCTACTCACAGTATGCACTGATAGCTTCACTGTTCTTATTGCAGAGTTCAATAGCTCACTCAAGATCTCTGAAGTTCACAAAAGCACTATACTGCACTGTCCCTTTACTTTTACACAACACTACACTGTTCTTTACATAAAACGGCACAACACGGTTCTTCACATAAAAAACTTTACCGCAATGCAACTAAAACACATTGTTCACTAAAGCTGTACTGAATGCACTGTTAATCACTTGAAGAGAGCTGAGAACAACCTAAACTAACTTGGGGCGGGATGGCCCCTTATATAGCTTGGCTGAAAACATCAAAGAGGAATGCTGAGACACGTCTAGGTCCCAGACTGGTATTGCCAAGAACGGGCTAGATCATCACTTCTTAAATATGTGATTAACTCTGTTTAATTTTTCATGTATATAGTTTTCGCAACGCTATCTTGTTTTTCAGGCTTTTAAGAATAGTTTGCCCTGCAACTGAAAAAGAAAAAGAATTTGCAGTTCATGTATTTTCTGAAGATTGGACGAGTGGCTGGTCTCCCGGACCACCTTCGTTCCTCGTCCGTCTCATTGGGAGTGAGGCAGGGACTGCACACCTCAATTGGCTGGAAATCTCTCGCTCTCGATCATTCTCTGCCAGCCTTACTGGAGGAAATATGACCCCAGGCTGGGAGTGCCGCCACAGGTAACTATCATAACTGTCTCAGAATACCCGTACGACTTCTTATGCACATCTTTCAAAATAATTATAGGCAAAAGTAGTACTTAATAGGGAGGAAAATCAAGGGAAGGCAAGGAGGTATATTAAAACCAATTAAACATTTTTGAAATTCATAATTGATAGCAAACAATCCCTGTCTACTCATTCAGTACAGGGAAAAGTAAGTCCTAGTTCTTTATTATTAAATTAAAAATATATTAATCCATTATTTGTGAATTTCGTATAGAAAAGTATAGAATTTAGTACTTTTTTAAACATATAATATAAATCTATACACACATATACAGGTTGTCCCAAGTTCCCATGCCACCCCCCGCCCTTAAAACAAAGCTGTGAAGGTGGGAAAATGTTTTCCTTTCAAAAATAAAAATGGCATAATTATTTTTAAATAAATTAATTCTAAGAACGTTCTTTGTTATGTTGATGCTTTTTGAAGCAAACATTTTTTTGGGTTCATTCAAGAATACCTTTGCGTTATTTCATTTTAAATACTTTTTTTTTTTTTCAGAATCCCTTCCTTTTCCTGTAGACTTGTTTCACAGATAATTTTGTTTGGCTACAACTTTTATGTCAGAGCATTTTTCAATAAAATGTGCTGTTTCTGAAGTAAAATTTTGTGCATTTTACTTCTAAAGGATGCTTCAAATAAAAAAAATCACTGATATGAACTCATTTTAGAATTTAATTTTGTATATGAATCCGTCATAAAAAGTATGGCGTTCCATTGAAAATTCCAAAATTATAGTCATTGAAGAAGTGCTGGAGAAGGTTACGAGGTTGAATATGGGTGATAGATTCTTCAGGAGTCACAATTATGTCACACCAAGTCTCAGCCTTTTATTAATACAATTGGCGATTTTAATGGGGGTGTCACGGGAACTTGGGACACCCTGTATATTCTATGAAACAATCTCCAAAATAATTGCATTATGGTATTCTTTTTTTCAATCTCCCTTTTGGTATTTAGTTTCTAGTGACTGATATAATGAGTTAAAGTTTCCATTATCTCTTCTTATTTAAAAAGCTTTGTTTATTTATTTAAAAAAAAAAAAAAAAAAAGAAGAAGTGTTTTTCTACTATTAGCTCTGATGATATAAGAGTAAAACCTGACCTTTTGCATTGTTAACATTTGTTTCAAACCAATCTTCTTAAACATATTTCTATTCTAGATGCCCAGAGTTAGATGCTTGTATAAGCCCAGGTTTGTACTGTGATGGGCAAATTAATTGCCCTTCAGGATTTGATGAGGATAATCCAGATTGTGGTAAGTTGCTTAATAACTTTCTTTATTTATTTGTTGAGTTTTAGATTGATAACTAAGAAATCAAATTTCAGTAAAACAATCTTCATTTTTAAATGAAAAAGAACCTTGTAATTTATGTTATACTAACTGTGTTAATCACCACTGACTGAAATTTAATAATTGCACAGTTTAGCAAGAACACTAATTACTATGATTTAAAATTCTCTTCAGATATTTTGTCTTAAATCCCTGCGAAGTGTGAAATAGTTTCTGGAAGTCAGAAGTTAATATTTTGTTTTTCATATTATAAAATAACTTTATGAGTATAATACTGAAAACCATATTCTAAACACAAATGCTTATTTTTGTTTGCTAAAACTAATAATACATATGAGATTGATAAATTTGTGTTTTTACTACTAGTACTTCCAGTTGTAGTTTAGTTCGAGAGCGTAAAATGAGTGTAATAGATTCTGCAACTAAATAATAAGTCAGAATCACAGTACAGATCAATAGATACATGAAACTAATAGACTAATTGAAGTGAAATTAGCAGCAGGTATGTATGAGGTTTTGAAATAAAGAAAGAACCAGTGCTGACTGAACTCCAAGGCAAATGTGTAAGTCAGACTAAGCGGTGGTAAAATAGGGTACTTGTGTGGATGTATCGAACCATAGAGGCAGAATATAATTAATGTTCTTAAAGATATCTCGCATGGGCCTACAACTTCATTACACTTAATTCATAGAAATAGAAATAGATAGTGAGAAAGAGATATTTTAGAAAAAGTATTCATTCCCAAGTCAGCAGAAGAGATAATATAAAAATAGGGATATCTAATAGGTACTAGAGTCATCCGACTGAAGATAACTCTCTTCTTACTTCACAGTGTTCTGTACAGGATAAAGAATTTATTTTTAGATATGGTCATATACAATAGATGCATGAAGATTAAAGGCATACTAACACTGTCATTTAGCTGCCAATGGAACCAAAGTCAACACCAAGAAAGAGAAGTTGAGATGTACATAGTAAGGTTCATAAGTTTCCGGCCTGTCCTGCTTGCCCTCCTTCAAACGTGCCGGGACCTGCACACCTATGCAGGTCCAAGCCTGCTCACTCCATACCCATCGCCTGCACTTCCTCAGTCTTGTCAGTCAGTGTCCAGCCTTAAAGGAAACTCCCCATTTTTACAATGTTTAAACTCGAGTACCGTGCGGTAATTAAATTCTTTTGTAAAGAGGGTCTTACTCCTGCGCAAATTAAAGAGCGCTTGGATTGTGTATACAGGCAGTCCTCCCGCTTGTATTCCACAGTGAAAGAATGGGCAAAATTATTTAAGTTAGGGAGAGAAAGTCTAGAAGATGACCCACGTCCCGGTCGCCCACTGGAAGCTGTCACTTCTGAAACAATTCAACTTGTGGAATCTGAATTGCTGTCTGACCGACGACTGAAAACCAAGGAAATAGCAGCGAGGTTGGGGCTTTCAAAAACAAGTGTTTTGAGGATCATCAAAGAACATTTGCATATGAACAAGGTTAGTGCAAGATG
Source organism: Riptortus pedestris (assembly GCA_019009955.1). Classification (NCBI taxonomy): domain Eukaryota; kingdom Metazoa; phylum Arthropoda; class Insecta; order Hemiptera; family Alydidae; genus Riptortus; species Riptortus pedestris. The sequence goes on from CM032232.1 coordinate 17,914,974, forward strand.
GATTCCAAAAATTCTTTCAGCTCATCAAAAACAGGAACGAGTTCACTGCTGCAATGAATTTTTACGCGAGTATAATGCCGACCCAAAGAATTTTTTGGACTCAATTGTAACTGGGGATGAGACAATGGTTCTATATTATGACCCACTCAGCAAAAGAGAGTCCATGGAATGGAGAAGACCAGGAGAAGCGCCTCCTTTAAAGGCAAAAGTCACGCAGTCAACAAAAAAGATAATGGCCACAATTTTGGGACTGTAAAGGAATACTATAGATAGATTTTAAAGAAAGGAATACCACAATGAATGATGTTATAATGCAGCCTTACTTCACCGGTTACGAGATGTCATTAAAGAGAAGAGGCGAGGGAAGTTAAGCAGAGGCGTCCGCCTCCTTCACGACAATTCCCCTGTCCACACAGCATTGATTCCCAAGGCCGCTGTGAAGGACTGTGGATTCCAATAAATCTCTCACCCACCCTACAGCCCAGACTTGGCCCCTAGTGATTTCTACCTTTTCTCAAAATTAAAATCTGACCTTCGTGGAAGGCGATTTAACACCGACGAAGAGCTCCAAGCAGCAGTGGAAGAACATTTTTTTAACAAAGAAGAAAATTATTTTTTTCTTGCTATAGAAATGTTGCCAAAGCGTTGTAATAAGTGTATTGAACTTAGAGGAGAATATATTGAAAAACTGTAAAACCAGTTTTTTTCTTTCACCTTTCCTTCTATCCCAGGCCGGAAACTTTTGGATCTTACTACGTAGCATGGGACTGAAGGGTGGGCTTAAGAAACCAGAAGAAATGTAGATCATGGTTTCAATTCTAACATGGGCAAAGGGGACATATTTAGTAATGGGCTTCCAAGTAAAAATCCAAATTAAAAGCCCACTACGAAATAAAATCTGAAGTCCCATTCTGGGTAGAAAAGGATGAAAACCTCCCAACTGCCAAGCCAATTGGCCTTAGTAACACAGAGTTTTAATCCAAAATAATAAGAAGAATAAGCACCAAATATGTTTATCTACAGCAATTCAAAAATGCTTGTCAAATTTTATGATAAAATCTCATTTTGACATGTTTATACCCAATTGTTTGAATAATTACTAATCAGATGATGAATGCATTCATTATGAGCCTTGTGTCAGCTGTGTAATGTGTACATTTTACAGGTTAAAGTTAATAAGAAATCTTTTCATGTAAAATAAATAAATAATGGACCTACATTTGACTCTTGAAAAACATAAATCCAACAGTAATATTCTATTCAGACATTTATGAGTAATTTTCCATTACCTCAGTAATAAATTTATTTAAATGAAATTATTCACTGAATAGATTGAGTAAAGTTTTTACTGGTTATGAGATTGTGAATGATGATGCTGGAGGAGCATAAGTCTGATAGCTCCGAAAAACTAAAGCATATGAGAATATCATAATACAACATAAAGGCAGGAATCGTGACATTTTGGTAAAATATACATTATGTATTAATAAATTAAGAATGGTTGGAGGTACCCTATGGAATTCTCTCAAGGAAATCAAAGTTATGGATACACAAAAATGATTTGTACGAATAAAAAAATAGAACAGGTTGGACTTCAAAAGCAACAGAACTAATGGAGTAGTTTAACCGTATCTACAATACTTATCAGAGCCAAAACCTACAGGGTGCCCAAAAAGATGATTCATGGGCACTATGAGGTAATCGAAAGAGAAGTAGACTGTTGCAAAAGAGGGCTGTTCTTGTTCTGAAAGAAGGTTAGAAATTGCCTGGAAACTGACAACCATATGGAACGTCCTTAAAAATGGATGGCAGAAGTGCAGGTTCTTGAGGAGTTGAAGCATCTTGTAATTAAGTAAATTATTCACTTGAAATAAAGCATTTGATATTTGAAATATATAATTCAATATAATACTACTACTATTTTAGTATATAATTTAATTTTAAAAAATCCCAATACAACACTGTATGATAGGTATGTATTTCAGTTGTTACTAATTAAAAGTCACTGAAATATATTTGTGGTGACTTTTGTTTTTCATTTTGACAGGTGTCACTACAAAACTGTTATCTGCTTTGACTGATCAACGTATGGTTGCTGTTACTGCATCTGGTGCTATAGTATCATTCATTATCCTTGTATGCTTAATCGCTGCCTGCCGGAGTCGCAAGCCTCGCCACAGCTTAGCTCCGAAACCATCCTGACCAAAGCCCTCGGTCGAAGTCATTGAGACCGACCGAGAGACTACAGTATAGCTTTATTATGGTAAAATGTTGCCTTCTCTTATTAGTGTTCCTTGTGTAAGAGTGCCTTGTGATGGGTTCCCAAACAGGGCCATTACTATTACACAATTGACACCAAGACATCTGTTTGTTAGTACGGTTTTTTTGATGATCTATCGCTTACTATGGATTAAATCCTCTGCCGAAGGGAGGGATTTGTGTATGATTATTCCATTTCCAGTGAGCATTGTGAATAATTGTCTGTAAACTATAAATACTAATAAAGTACTTTGTCAATTTTACAGGGTGGCTTATGAATAGTGGATAAAGTCTTTTCACTAACGTAATTAGGCTGTAGTCAGTTTTATACTGAATTCAGGACCATTTTTTAAATGTATACAAATATTTGTATGGAGTTATGCATTGCTATTTATTATGTATTGTCTATTTATCTTTTGAAATGCATTAAAAATTTGTAATTTATAATAGCATTTTGATTAATTATCCTGGACAGATTTTGCAAAATATGAATTCAAAGTGAAATTAGCTGTGTTACTGATATATTTGAATTTTGTTCATCTTGAAAAATAGTTCAACCTAATCCACTAAGTAATATGACACCCTGTATGAAATATATAAATGTATTAGGATCAGCTTTTTTATTTAACATTGGTTACATATTTTTAATTTGGATTTCATTTTGGTTCAATCTGATTGAAAATCTTTATGGGTAAAGCTATCAGTGTAGGAAAACATGTTAAAATCTGAACTGATAAGAAATTCTATATAGGATAATAAAAGAAAAAAATGGTAAATTACCAAAGAATTGTTATAAATAATAATGTTATAGAAAGGAAAAACGAATTGTCACCACCTCTTTCTCCTAAAGAACTTGCTATTTTAGTTTCTTCAAAAATAATTTTAAACTACTTCAAAATTCTAAAATTGTTGCATCACTCTAGGTTTCTAGTCATTCCATTTTCTTTACCAATATATGTACTTTATTTTTTGTTTTGCTCCCTGGCATTCTGTTAACTACTATTCTACATTATCTGGTTTCTCTTCTTAGGTATTGTCATAAGATATAGTGCGATATAAAATATGTGGGCCCAATGAAACCTTTTATTCTCTTATCAAGCCGCCCTCTCATTTGAGCTTTTTAAATAAATTCATACAGTGTAGAGAATGAAACCTGTTATTCAATTTTACCCATTTAATTCAATAAAATCACCTGCATTAGTTAATTTAAAAAAAGAACAGGAAGAATTACTTGAAAAATTAGGCCTGATATATATGTGTAATCAAATTGTTACAAATGATTTTGGGTATTCAAAATTTAACATTTTAAAAGTAGCTGCTAAAGACAAAAACAAAAATATTAAGAATATAAGCAATTCTTTTGGAATTTTACCTTGTTAATTTTAACAAAAAGAAAGATATATATTTGGCATACATGTTGGTACTTTTAAATAGTACTCAATAAAAGCATTCCAATGACATATTAAAATGCTTGAGTCATAGGCAAAATGTTTCCTACCCCTCCCTCAATATTAAGGCTTCTATTTCATATTCTTTATTTCTGATTCAGAAAGCTTCTTTATTTCAGATTTTTGACAACACACTATAAAAATAAGAAGAGAAACAAACAGACTGATTGACACAATGTCAAGTTCTTGTCATAGATAGCAAACCTTCTAAATCATGTAGTACCAACCTTCATTTCTGAGCCCTCTTTAATTTAACTAACAGAGTAATGGACTTGTGCCCATTAAAATAAAGTTGGTGGACACACTTTGTTGTCTCATGACAACTTCCTCATGTAATTTTTTGATGACTAATAAATTCTTTACTTAATAAAATATTTTTTTGACAAACCCTAAAAAACAAACACAAGTTAAATTTAGGGGCTATTTTTTCTTTTTTCAACCATCTTTAATGGAGGAATTCACCATTATAGAATTTTTTATTTTTGTTAATATGATATCCATTTGTATGCTGTTGAGATACACCATATTACAAAATTTTTGCATATTGCTTTCTTTTTTGAAAAATAAGGAAAACATAATTCTGCTACTCTAATATTTTATACTTATTCGTTAGTCTAAAGTTCACACTTCTGCAATCGTCAAAAATAAATGTTTTTCTCATTCACAGGTGATCTCTCTGTATTGATCCCATGTTTAAAGGGGAAGACATTTTTTTTACCCCATTTAAGGGCAAAGTTAGGCCTCTTCGCTTAAGATAAAAGATAAAGCAATATTCGGTTTTTCGAATATTTTATATATCAAACTTTCAATTTTCAAATAGTTCTCAGAATATTAAGGAAAAATTATGACTGTGTATCTGGCTTTTTCTTACTACCAATTTTTGTAATGTACTAATTATTCTCTGACTATTGGAAATGTGCCAACATTTATATAGCATCCATCATACATGCCACATTTCAGTTTAATCTGATCGTAACTCAATTCACCTTTGAATGAAAACTCAAATTACATTCACTTTCAAGAGTTAGGCTTGTTTACAAAAACCACATTTGATTTTTAATGGGATGAACTATTAGTGATTACATTACTGAAAGGGATGATAATATATTATTTTTCTTATGGAACAATAGCTGACACAAGGCTAAGGATGATTTAAAGAAATGAAATCATGTAATGAAAAATATCCAGTAGTTTAAACTAAACTTATTTTTTTCTGGTGGAGTTATAGACTGAGATCATTAGCCTAGCCCAAGCGAGACACGAGGGATTTGTGATCAGACTTTTTTTCCTAGTGAGTGATCAACTCAACATGTAATCCCCGTTAGTCAAGAAGGACCTAGAATGATTTGTCTCCAGTTGATTGATGGGTCTCATTGTATCCCGGAGTGTCTTTGGTCAGTTCACACTGTCAGCCTGCTTGTGAGCGGGATCTAAGAGAGTCATAATCATTAGTCATCCCAAGGAGTTGTCAGACGAATACACTCGTTAAGATCCTTCTGACCCATATGCATAGTGACACTATAACTCTCTGTTAGCAAGTTCCCCCTTGGTGGGGATTGAACCTCCACCTTCAGCTTACTGACAATAGTGGTAGGTGTACCCACGCTTTAACCCACATGGCCACCGATATCCCCAAACTAAACTTATATTTACATCAAATTTAATAAGTTCAGTAAGTTTATATGAAATTTAATAAATTTAGTAGTGCTGGGCCTTTTTCATCATATCATATCATATTTCTCTTCATAAAGCATCTTTAGCTTAGTATCAGCTATGGTTCCAAAAGTGGTATACAGCTTAAACAACTTTTTTTGAGTTTCATGAATGATGTTTTGTTAAGTTACAAAAAAAAAAAAAAAATAATAATAATATTTTATCATTCATTTTAGTAAAGTTCACTAGTAGTTTGTCCCATTAAAAAATCAAATGTGATTTTTATAAACAATCATAACTGTAGAGAGTGAAACAAATTTGTCTTGTCATTCAATCTATATAAGATATAATTATATAAATCTTATCCTGCAAGATGCTTTATTTAACAAGTACTTCAATATTGAAGCATTCAACAAATAGTTCTATATAAAATGATTCTTCTTCATCATATTGGATTTATTAAATGAAAAAAAAAAAAAAAACGTTGTTATACGCTGAGAATTTCATTCATTGGTTGGACCAAACTGAATAATAGTCGACACACACAAAAATTTAAGAAATGTCTCTTGTTAAAAGCTGATCCTTCCTTTGTTATTTGTAATCATTATTATAAACTGTGAGTTGGCTGGTACCTGTTCAATTAAAACAATTTTTATCTCTAAGTAGGAAATGAAAATTAATTTTCGTTTCATATTTTAGTAATGAAAAAATTGTTTGTGATAATTTAGATCACAGTGTAAATATTTCCTACTATCTCTAATAGTAATGTTATTTAGGATGTCATAATGAATTTAGCAGTAACACATTTGAATTTCAGAAACATCACTGCCTAGTGCAGCTAAGTCTGCATGAAATTTTTTGCAATAAGCACATTGAGTACTTATTAGATTTAAAAAGCTTTAGGTTTTATTAAAAAAAGTTATAATAAAATAGCATAGAATGAATTCTAAAAAGAAAAAGAAAAAAAAAAAGTGAGCGAATCTAAGATTAGAAATTTTCAGCTTTCCAATTTAGTGTTCAAATTATAAGTGAAAACTTTTATTAGGTATCGTAGAGCCTATTGATAACTTTAAAATCCTTAATCGTCTTTAGCATGGTGAAAGATGATTTAAACAAAGAAAGATTTTGCAAATTGTTCTAAAACATTTTGAAATTTGTTATCTTGGCATAAGGCCCTAAAAAAGGTATATGGTCGAAGCAATACATGAGCTATTAAATTATTTATTAAAACTGTCTTTATTAGTTATCTTTCTTTGTAGAAGGAAACAATAAATATATTATTGCATACTTAAAAACTATTAAATATTATTAATAACACAAGTTTAAAGCTGTGCCTGTCTGAGGTTTTAGTGCACACACGTTTACTGTGCCTGTCCAATATTGATGCGAAAGCTGTGATTTATCTGCATGCTCCTCTAATGCTCACTTCGCTTTATTTTTATTTTATGTTTGTTTTTTATGTATAAAGTTAAGAAAGATTATTTAAAGCGGACATTAAAAATATTAAATAAGTTCCTTTGAGTCAGCATTAATTTATTAACAAATTTTGGAGCCTTATAATTTGTGTTTGTTAGCTAAAAGTCATCAATTATTTAGTACAGAGAAACTTAGAATGGGGAACCATTTCTGTTACTCTTGAACATTACAAAAAAAGATGTCAAGTGCTCAGTTTATTGAAGGTGATGAAGTAGCTGATGGTTAAGAAAGCTGATGTGAGTTCTTTTAGAGGATCCGAATAAAACTTACTAAAAACTAAAATGTACATTATTGTTGAAAGTTGACTTCTGCCATGATCTTGTACTATTTCAATACAGTCCATTTGTAGAACAGAATAAGCCACAAGCCGTCAGCGGGTGTAGGCAGATTCAACACAGATGATCTAAGGCACACCATATAAGTCTATTAGTTCAGTATTGCTCTAATCCTTCATCTAGCTTATTCTCTCACAGCTCCAAATATCTATCTCAGGGCTCTTTTATCCCTCCTAGAAATCTCTCTAGTTTTCCTTGGGAAGAATCCATGCTTCACTACCGTGGCTACATTATTGAAGTACATTTTGTATCTTTGCACTTTCAGAAAGAACTCTTTAAAGATTTTTCCAGAGCAAGGAAGTATCTAAACCCTACAGCAGTTCCAGCTTTTAAGGGCGTTTCCATATATGAGCTCTCCATAACTATTCCTCCTAGATACTGAACTGCTCCCCCCGCTCGACACAAGTCGCCATTGCTCGTGCAACTCTTGCATATGGCAGCAATGCTACAAGATCTCTTTGACCAGCAAATCGTCTGCATTTCCTATCTGCTGTGTGAGCCTGGCACAACCAGGATTTGGCTTTATGTTATGGATTGCCACTTAAAGATCAATATTAAATACTACAAGTGATAATAAGTAGGCATGTATTAGCCTATCACTGACAACAACTCTAGATTAAAAAAAAAATGAGTCCCTTTCAGAGTCAATCTTATTATCTTACTAGGTTTCACACTAATTGTAGCACTCAGTAAAATGTAAGGAAATTGTCTATAAAGCTTATGCTCATGGACTACCTTCAATCAATTTAAATACTCCAAGCTGAAGTAAATCATTTTTATATATTAAGGAACTAAAGCTTTACTTTATTGAACTGATCATATGACTTCAATATATAAAATTTGACAGGTTTGAAGGCTGAATAAATAAAACATAGCTGTATTTATCATCATCATCACTCCAGAAGCTGCAGCACCCAACAAATTAAATTCACTTTACTGGTCACATTGTAATCCTGAGAAGTCATGAATTTTAAAGAAGGAAGAACAGTAAATTTCTTCTCACTAAAAAGTCATTAATTGAATGAATTTTATTCTTTGACAATTAATGCTCAATTCCGAAGAAGTGCTCTGGGAGGAAACACACCAATTATATTTAATTTGTTCTCCTTCAGCTTTCAAACTAGTGAGAATAATTTAATAGAGAATTTTAAATTTAAGAGCAGTGGAAAACTAGAGAAAAATAGAGTAATAATCTCTATTCCATTCTATTCATTTTTCAGCTATTGGTGCCTTCAATGACATCAAATTAACATTTCTCGTTTGGCTGAAAGATAAAGACAAAATTTAAATTGAAATGACGGTAGGTCCTGAAGATGGCAGCCTTGAGTCATTTAAATGCATAATAAGTATTATATAAATCAACAGACAAGTGGTTCTTGTTTCTCCTTCAACAAGTTGTCTTTTTCTAGTGATCTAAGATTGTGAACAAACAAAATATTTAATTTTTTTTTATCAAATAAAATAAATCATAAGGCTCCAAAATTGATATCTTGTTGCAACAGCCCAAGGCCTTTCACAAACAGTTTACATGATTTTTCATGTCTCACAAGACAAATCATTAAATGTTTTTGTAATTTTTAGGGTTATAGTAATTAATAAAATTATATTAATCAGTGGTTTGGGATCAGTAATAGTTTCATGATTATTTAGTGGTAAGAAGTAAAAACTCATTATACAGTAATGGATTTATTATAGTTAAGAATCTATGAACTGAATTCGTAAATTATTAGCATTACTTAAAAGAGGATATTAGATAGGTAGAATATTTTTCAAATAATTCCCAGAATAATTTATAAAACTGTAAAAATTTAATTGGAGAACACTAGTAAAGCAAAAAACCTTCCATAACATATTTAATATCAAGTAGAGATTTCAAATATATATATTTCCATTAAAATAACATTTAAGGCAATTTGAATCTAACTCTCACATTCAATGGATTTGTAGCAGATTTATTTAAATTTAAAGACTGTGCCTCTTTTCATGTTTCAACTCTAACTGATTCCAATGATTCACTCCGAAGGAGAATGATCAACTCCTCGCACTTTTCGCAAAACGAGTGGATCCAAATACCCTCAAAGTAAAAGTTACTTTGAAATGGGCGTTATTGAATAGTGCTTCAGGAGTGCCCATAATGTCATCATGATTGGTAGTCATTATTTTCATTAAGATCAGTCTTACTCTTCGTTTTTGTTATCTTACCACGGACTTAATGTATGACATGTACAATGCTAAATTTAAAAATACTTGTTCTTTATTGCTTAGTGTTTGCTAAACTCACAAATGAGTCTAAAACAATTTTCTTATTGTAGTACAGTGGAATCCCTCTTATCCGGCCTCGGATAACCCGGCCCTCGGTTTAACCGGTTGGGGACGCTGAGGCGGGAAGGAATCGAGACTTGCCGAGACATGCTCGCGGGCTGGTGTCCAGCCCTTCCTGGGAATATGTAGGTCTCACAATCAGTCTACCCCTTCGTTTTATCTCCGACGGACGTTATATTTTTGTTCTAAAATGAGTAACAAACGTAAACGAGTAGTTTTGAGTATGAAAGAAAAATTAGACGCTCTTGAACGTTTAGATAGAGGCGAACCAGTGAAAAGGATTTGTGACGAGCTACGCGTGGGAAAAAGTACTGTCAACGACTGGAGCCGAAACCGTCAGTCAATTCAGGATTTTTGTTTAGGAATTGAATCGGATATGGCCCTTTCTACAAGATGCACACTTCGGCGTGATATCGCATTTAAAAAAGCTACCAATGTAAAATACAAACAAAAATTACAGATTTTTTTTAATAATATGATTTTTTTTTAAAATGCTAGATTTTTTTAAATAATGCATGTCTTTATTAAACAATTCTATTGCATACTTTTCTTTACTCTGACAAGAATTCGGGTTAACCGGCCATTTCGTTATCCGGCCAGGCTCCGGTCCCGAAGTGGCCGGTTAACAGAGATTCCACTGTATTCGGATATTGGCAGTCATATTTATTGTCAACATCCTGTTCTTAAATCTTCCAGGGAAGCTGGGTGGTAGAGGAACGAATCAATTTGGATGTACGCAGCAGGCCTGTTCTTCTTTCATAATGCATATCTTATGTGCCTATTGACTTGCTTGGAACCTTCTTTACCGATGTTGTTTTAAGTTTTTTATAGCTTCCTGTCTTTGTCAGTCAAATAGCCTAAGTCTCTTAAGAATGGAAGGGAATTTTTATTATTTTATAGATTGGCAAATAGTCCTTGATAATCGTTTAAATTCCAAACTTTATGTAATGGTTTGCATTCCAACATTTGTCTGTCTTTACCAAGTTTCAGTTAGAAAATTTTTCAATTGCTTTCTATATTTTACAAACCTTGGATGTTTGCTACTGTTCTGAAGATTATCTTTTATAATAGTCATAATTTAGTAGAGTTAGCTGTCTCTTTTATATATATCTATATATATATATATATATATATATATATATATATATATATATATATATATATATTAATTTTTTTTTCTAGCTTCCATTTCTTTCTACTAACATTATGTGCAGTGCTAAATAGCTTCAAAAATGTAAAATACAAAAAAAAGCCAGCATGTGTGGTAATCATGCTGCTTCAATTATTCCTTTTTATTTATATTTCTGATTGATAGAACTGTAAAGGTAAATATTCTAAACAACTCTTATAAACCAATTTTGGTAGCAGTCTTCTTGTATGGTAACTGAGTTGGACGAAATGGAAAAGAGGCAAAATAATTCCCAATGCACATTATTTTCTTCATAATATTGTTTTCACAATTTGTCATAGTATCGCTATAATAGTCCATCAAAAAATATGTATAAACATTGTAAAAATATCATCAATCAGTCAATGTTACAACCATTAAATGATCATGAGATTAACCACAACTTTTAACTTTGGGGTGCTGAGGTTATCGTGCAAAATGATCAGGGTTTCCAATAGAAAGGCCTAGTAGCAAGCAATGGGCTTTTAATTGGGGATTGAAGAAAAATGTATGCTCTAAAACTATTTTGTTGCTATGAAACATTGCATTGAAATTGGCCCTTTCATTGAAGAACCAGATAAATGTTAGTAGTTGAGATAGACATCCCATTTTAATCATGAATATTAAAACAAATTAGGGATCAACTTAAGGTAGACCAATTATTGTTATTGCAGTAAATTGTTTATTTTAAAAGGTCAGTTTGTTGTACGTATTTCGAAAATTGATGGCATCGCTGCTAAGGGTAATTGCTAGAGGGTATATTTTGGATTGCAGGGTCTTTCTAGTGCCAAAGTATAAAAAGTTTGTTCAAATGTAATGCCTTAAGGCATGTCTTAACATTTCATTGATTTTTTTCTTGAAACTTTACTATCTCATAATCTTTATTAGATTAAAGAAATAGTTTGCACTAAATAAATATAGTATAACTAAAAGTTTGGGCGGTGCATATTTTATTTTTTAAATAAATACATGAAATCAGTTATGTACAGAAAATGGTTCATGTGTAAATGCAATTTCTACATGCTTTAAATCTGTGATTAAAATTTTTAATACTTTTTTTTTCTTTTTTTGTAACAAACTTATCACTAAATTGTTATCTTTTATTTATTTTTTAATAGATTCAATTCACATTTCTGTATGAAGTAAGTTAAAAATAATTCATGGTCATTAAAAATGACAAATTAAATTCAGAGAAAGCATATGAGACTACTTACTCATATGAATAGTTTATGACTTTGCTGAATTAACAGAAACTCTAGCATAGTGAGCGTAAATGTAAATATTTCCTATAATTAGGATACAAAAGATGATAAGTTCTGGGGACAGATTTAAAGAAAAAAGTCCATCATCCAGGTACTTCATAAGCTAAGCAGATTGCATATATTCGTCTAATGGATACCATTTATTCATTTGTAAAGGCTAAGTTCAAGTTTGAATTTTATTATTTCTCTGGAATAATCTACATATGATGTCATATGATCATCACAACTCACCTCTATAGCCCAGTATAAAACAACATATGGTTGTCGTAGAAATTCATGATTTTATTTTGCTAATAGATGTTGATAATACAGTGTGCAAGTATTCAAGACATTTCAATTTTCAGCCAAGGTGTGTAATTTACTAGGAGATTGCTCCAAACACAATTACAAAACTTCCATCATTTTTAACATTATTTGAATATACAAAACTAAACATGACATTTTTGAAATATTTTATTCTTTTTACTTCCATAAACAGAAGTGCATGTGTGAAGCCAGTGAAATTTTATTTGAAGTTTATAGGGACAATGCCTAGAAAAGTAGGCCAATGATGGTACAAAACTTGAACTGGGTGATTTTAATCTCACGGATGCTCCTCGGTCAAGTAGACAAGGGAACAATAATGAAAATTACTTTTGCCTTACCTCTGTTACACAAATAAGACATTGCACATCTTGAACATGCACCTTCTCATCTGCCTAAGAAGAAGGGATGCCAAGGTTTTATTTTATTTATTTCCTGCAAATTTTCGATGTCTCTAGTCAATGTAAACTGAATTAATATTCCTCAATTTTAAATTAAACCCACTGGTCCTAAACTGCATCTAATGCAGTTGCTTTTGAGGTTATGATCTGCTTTCCACCTTTAACGAAGACTGCAGGGCTGGCATTTTAAACGGAAAGGGATATTTTTTCCTACATGCTCTTTCAGAAAATTTGTTTTTCAGTTTTCAGCATTAAGCCAACCCATATTCCTACACTTCTCCCATTAATAATAAATCCATATGAGATATGCAAATACATTCCGTATGAACCAGAAGCTTATGTCCATCGATAGCCAAAAGAAAAGGGAGAGGGAGTAAATTTCAAAATCATGTATATCTCTTTTATTACACATCAGATTAAAAAATTGTATATAAACAGTTTTTCTTTTTTTTTTTTTTTCCAGACAGTTAATGGAAAACTTTTCAACTACTTATGTGATGTTTACTTATGGCAATATGTACATTTCCAGGTTTTATTTCAAGCCCTGTTTATACAGGCTAATTCTTTTGGGAGGAATAATGAGAACTGGAATACATCACTATTGTGCCATTCTATCTTGTACAAAATCTACTTTGTTTGTGCAACACCTTTTTGCCTTCTTATAGAAGGATTGGTGGACATTTATGGGGAAATGCATCATAAGGACAACTGCATAACCTTATTTCCCTTATGGAAAATCTGCTGGCATGGTTGATGGATTAAATAATATAGCAAAGAACATTTCGGTCCTAGTAAGCTAAAGGACTTCATTTTGAGCGACAATGAAGCAAATATTTTTCTAAGAACTTTAGAGCTGACTATCAATATTGATTATTTTTTCACTCTGTTAACTGTTTCTGGTATGCTTTCTCTGGTCGCTAATAGTATGGAAGTAATATACAGAGAAATATGTGACAAAATATTAATGATTTCATTCCAATAATTGGGGGGAAAAATAAAAAACTACTTTTTTTTTGTGAAGAGCACAAAATGAATGACTAAACATTGGAGACAGATTCCTCAGTGATTGAATATATGAGTGTTATTTACATACGTAAATATGTGTGTGCATAAAAACAGAAATAATTGTTCTTATTGAACTGAATTACTTTTTAAATAAAATTAACTATGGGTTATGTAATATTTTATATTTAATAAGTTAAACCATTTAAATTTCTTACTCTTTAAAATTTTAATTTTATACTTTCATTTTTATGCAAAAACAACTGTATCTCAATAATTATTTTTCTACTGTGTCATTAATTTTACACAATTCATTTTTTTTTTAGTTTTGAAATTAAAAGCCCCTTACCTTTGTTTGGCCACAATTCTATACATTGTATTTAGAAATAAAAGTCAATAGTACCCTTAGACATTTACAAAACACACTGATAATGTTATGTAGGTTTTATTTACCACTTCAAATTCAATGACCACTTTTTTTCAGGATAACACTTTTAAGTTACCCTGTCTTAAGGCAGCAGATATGGTGTTGTATCGTCTCTGTAGGTTACAATTAGTCATCTAATCAATCTTTCAGTCAACCTGTAATTCCATAATATGAGGAAAGAAATGCTGAATTAATAAAACTAATACCTCTCAGAGTAGGTTCAGCCAGCCTACTACACTAGATTACATTGCAGTTTGCCACAAAGTTGTCTATCGTCCACTTTCTATTAATCAACGCATTTGATATTTATAATCATGTGCTAAAATCATATTTTAAACGTCTCGTAAGTGACTATAACTTTATACAAATATTACTTAATACATCTTGCCTCATGAGACATGACTTCTGAATATATACCCCGATAACATTTCCACCTTTATAGAATATTTTATAGCCCAAATTTTTCAAAAAAATCGTATTTTAATTTACTAATATTAATTATTTTCCCAATGTCGTCTCCAAGTTCTTGCAATTTATAAAAACATTGACACATGTTTCACTCCAATATTCTAACTACAAACATTTCACTTTTTATTGTGGAAGCTTCTTCAGGGTGTTGCAGTCTGAGAAAGTCTGTGTGAAGACCCACAGAAATAAATACCCTTAAGACTTTAGCATCTAACTTTCCGAATGGAAGCACACTCAATATCATTTATATACCAGCTTTTTTATTTTCCCCTCAACATGCTGTTATTCACTCTTTTGTACATGCATTTACCATTTATATTATAAATGAAAATAAAAAAGAAATTGTTCTCTTAAGTTCTCAGCTAATTTTAAATCAGCATTAACTAAACTTATGTTGATTTAACCACCACAGAGGGAGACTTTTAATTACAGTACAGTATACAAAAAAAAAAAAAAAAAGCTTTAAAGAAATATTGAATGTCTACATTTATTCTTAAGAGAAAAGTCTGCTCACAATGTTCAGTCAAGCATTCTTATTCATCTTCATGAAACAAAAAAGGAAGAATATGCCAGCAAATGAAAAAAAAAAATAATAATAACCTTTAGTTTCAATATATATTTTTTCTGTACCTGATTTTTTTTTAATTTATGTTATTTTATGAAACTTGATTTTTAAACTTTCATAAGTTTAAAAAAAGAAAAGAAAAGAGAACATCGCCTGGCTACTGTTTATGAGTTAGAGACAATGTAGTGAGAGCACTTAGATACAAGAATTAAAGCTTTAACTTTCAGCAAACATTATAAATCTAGAAAGTGGTTGATGCTGTTCAATTACATAAGTGTAGGTATAAGATTAAAAGAAGGGCATATTTAGCATTTCAAAAAAAAAAATAAATAAAATATATTTATCATAGAATGTATTCAAAGAAAATATATAAATCTCTATATGAATATTGTAGACTATATAGAGTATAAGACAAAGAGAAAGTTATATAACTAAGTGATTATATTGTTATTACTGCCATAAAGTTTTGTTACTGGTTATAGATAAAGTAAAAAATGACATTCACAAGTTATGTTCAAACCTTGGCTGTGAAACTTAAATATTAAAATATAATCATCTTTTATTTTACAATCTGTACACTTTATTTTATTTATGTTGTTCCCTCATCCCGTATGTCTGCTGTTGGATGGCTAACAAGGGCATAGACCACCAGTATTCGGTTTAACCATAATTATAATCACAGGCTTTTAAGGTGTGGTTTTGATTATGATTGTAGTCACAGGCACTGGATTAATTAAGATTACAGTCAGAGTAGAGTAACAAAAATGTTGGGATTGCAGTTGTGAGCAAATAAGAAATTGTGTAAGAAATGAATGTAATCATTATCAACATGAAATGGCTACACCTTACAGATGCAACCATGGTGCTCTGTCAGAATTGCTATTTCCATATTACTATGCTCATCGAAATCCATAAAACGTTTGATGTCTTCAAAATAGGATTTTCTAGGCCCTCCCTCTTCCCCTAAGCACAAGGGCCTTACCTTCAAAAATACATTTCTTAACCGTTGTGCCCAAGAAGTTTCATTCTCCTTTTTCTATGGCATTACTTTTGCTTTCACTTACATCATTTAGAACTTCCACAATGCATTTTTTTAGTTCAACTTGTTTTGGTGATTCTACACTAGATTCACATTTCCATTGCCTCCAACTTACTATATTACCTTTTGAAGAGAGTTCAACATTTGCTTATATGTTAAAATATTTTTTTTCTTTCACTTTTTCAAGTATAATTTTTATAATTCAAATATTAATATTTCCTTGATGAAATGAATGGATTTACCAATAATTTATGTATCTTTAGTCGTTTCTTTCAATTTCATTATTGTCTCTTCAATGAACATATTAGGTATCCGAGGGGATCCATGTCTTTCTCCTTTCTAAATTCCTTTTCACATTCATTAATAATGATTTTGTGCTCTGATTTTTGTATATATTCCAAATTAACCTTCTGTCATCCCTATTTTATTAATAATCACAGTTGTGGTAATAATCGTAATCGTTACCACATTTCCAGGGTCTATAATAATCATAATTACACCTCAAAAACATGTGGTTGCATAATAATAATTTTGATTATGATTACAACACATTGAGAGAAAGGGGATTTGAATGAAACGTAAGGGAATCAATTAAACTGGGTCCAGCAACATATCAGGTCATAATTGGTATGGTGTGAGCACGGTGAGCATTTACATCAGAAAATGTCTACCATGGAAAAGAGCTACCAAGGCATGTGGAGTTCCAATATACTGGCTGGCTACTGTTGGACCAAGAAGAGAGACATTCCAGATGCAAAATATGCCTGAAAATCACTATCTACCAATTTCTAGGTAAGTCAGAATGAGTAGTAATAATTGTTTGATATATTTTTTTTCTAATATTAAAAAAAAACTTCTAGAAAATGTTATTTTAGTTCTTGTGAAAGAAAAAAAAGTTAATTTTTGCCGACCAGTGTAATGGGTCTTATGGACTTTCGGTAAGCAATAGATCATTTTTAAGCACATTGGAGCCGTTTGAAAAGGCTTGTGCATTATAAGCAGCATGGGTCCAGATACCCTTCACCAATAAAAGGGACACCACAAACGTTTCTCCTTACAGTTCATATCTTATACATCCCTTGGGCGCTTTATCACTTATAAATACATTGCTAGTGGAAGGAAGGTCTGTTCTGTTTTTTCTTGATGTCTGCATTCCACCATTCATTTTTTAATTCCTAAAATGGTCTTAATGGCTATACTATACAGTCCAAAGTAAGTAGATAGAAAACTACAAAGAATGCAGTGTGATTGGAATATTACTTGCAATTCTTAGTGCTACAGAAAAAAAAAAAACCTTTGCAGGTCTTTTAACAAAGTCTTCCTTAATTCACGTTCCAGTGTTCTTGAAAAGAGAGTAAGGTAACTGAGAGTCCAGGCAATGGAATTTGTGGCAGTGGCTAAAAAGTAATGTTATGTCCAGAATGAAATATAAGCTTTACAACAGAAGACATTAACTATTGAAATAATTGGATTCATGGGGTGCTTAGAAAGCCTTGGTACTTTCCAGATTTGAATACCATATGTTCATGTCCAATGAAAAAGTCGTGTAGGAGTTCCGGTAGATACTGATAAATGCTAGTTTGAGGTAGAAGTGAGGAAACAATAATGGTGGGAATAATGAGGTGAAATCACGGGGGTTTCATGAGTGGGTAATATTAATATCATGTCAGAAATTTTCTTATGAATGAAAGGGGATTCTGAGATTGTCAGATAGAAAGAAAAACTGGATTCAGTAAATAATATTTTCACGGGGTAAAAACATTGTATAAATAGATTGTGAATGTCACCTGAATTGTCTGAAAGGCCATACATATCTTTTGCGAAATCCTTTCAGTGTCTTCTGTTCCATTTTGTAAAATAAATATGTCGCCAGAAGGTTGAATACATGAATTTACCAAGCATGGTAATATGCCATACTATGGAGTCAATTAATTTACAAAATTGAATATACAAACAGCCATATTGGTAGACAATAAAAATGTTAATAAATATATTTTGTAAATATGCTTTATTTAAAACAAGTACAAAAATAATGTTAAATTTGTGATAAATATTTGCAAGTATTTAACAAAACCCAATAATACCTTCCCCAAGTTGATACCTATCAATACCTTGTAACACAAATAAATCCCACTGATGTTTAACAAGAACCAAAAAAATATTGATTATATTAGAGACATCAATTTATGATCCCCTATATATGTTTAATTGCAAATGATAAATTATATTTGGGTACCAGTTCTGGAATGTCATAGCTCTAGTTAAAATCGTCTTCATGAGAGCTAATGTTTCAGGTACAAGAATTCTTATGTACACTAGGATGGAGTGAATAAAATAATTTTTTTTTTATATTCTGAACGGGTACTTTTCAACGATTGTACGGCTTAGTAACAATTCTGTGAAATATTTCATTTTTAAGATGTCACCTTGAGTCTTCTCAATTTGATTTAAAGATTTGATTTTTATTTAAGTATGGAAACCAAAAAAATGGTGATGAGTGGTCACCAAATGGTAGAACAATGCCTTAAATATACAGATAATTTTATAACACCATTTTAAACAGGTGTATGTTTCTAGCTGGTTCACGATCAAATGCAATGCAAAAGTTACTAATGGAGCTAAGAACTTGTGGTTGTCTATTAGGAGTTGAACTTATCTCTCTGAATCAGAAAATTGTATTTAAATATATTCAATACAATAGATATTTTGCTCATGCTCTTATACATGTTGGCTTATGCTTAAAATGCTCTTTTTAAATTAGAGTTGGAGTAGTAGTAGCTACATAAAATCTTAAGATTCTGTTTCCTCCAGTCAACCATCTGATAAGGAAAAACTTTTCCCATGCTGAGTTCTAGGGAAGTTATATATGAGCTAGCAAAGATTTGCAAAATGCGAGGTAATAATAAGAGGAATAAGAAAAAGTTATAATGACACTTTATGTCGTTAGCCCACCCTGTCTAGTAAAAATTAAATATGTAACAAAATTGTTACTAAGCCTCATACACAGACACTGAAAGGTGCCCGTTACAGAAAATACAAAAATTATTTTTTTCACTCCCCTGATGAACACAGACTCGAAACTGATGAATAGATCATTTTCATTGGCCATGATATATTTTATTTATCTGACAAATTTGAACATGCATGCCCTTAAACTGTTGAGGGATTAGGCCAATACTTGGTTGAATTATCTTCAAGATGTGCTTCGAGGTCCCTTAGCATGCAGACCAAATTGAGAATGGGAATGTCCTGCTTGTGTAAGCCTCAGAGTCTGGGTGGAACTAGATCAGACTTGATTAATCAACCATATCCTCTTGTTTGATTGAAGAAGTAGCTCACTCAGCCTTGAGAAATTACAGTCAATGCCTGAAGACCTTAATTGTAATAGCAACAAGGACAGTGAAAATTTGCAAATTTATCTAAAAATATGCTCAAGGCCTCTTCATAATTTGGTTGCCTCAATTAATCATTTTCCAGTCACTTTCTCGCAGATTTGTTCTTTTTATTTTTTTTTTTTTTTTTTAATTTTACGTCCACTTTATGCTACTAGGCTAATCGGGACGGGTTATCTACAGGTTACCATCCTTTTCTAGCCAGGGTGGGCACAAGAAGTTTATTTAATGAGTCCGTCATTAAATAAATTTCTACTGCCCAGGGCGGGATTCGAGCCCGCCACTCTAGGTCTGCCATGCGAGATTAGGACCAACGTCCTAACTCGCACGGCCAATCGGAGCCCCCAGATTGTTCTTTGAGTACTCGTATATCAACTGCAATTCACGGAGTTCATTATAATAAATATGGTAATTGGAGAAACAATAATATCAACTATTGTTTCCAGCGATTAGAAGAAATTCAAACCAAGTAAGCCAACAGTTTTATGAACCTAATTAATTATCTTTAAATGCTCACATAATTATAATTTTCAGTCTTGAGGTTTTCTATATTACACCTGAAAAGAAACATGTGAAAAATCAAATATTAGATTACGTACATTAAAAAATTAAATTGATTTCATTTTTATTTATAAACCCACTTGTTTGATCAGAGTCCAGTGTTCCAACAGATATCGAGTATTTATATATAGTTTTTTGAAGTCAGCGCTCTCCTAAAACAGATAAAGATGACATTCCACTAAAGGAGAAGCTTCAAGATTGCAGAACATACTATTAGCAAATCAATATTTAAAAAAAAATCAGTATTTGAAGTTAACAAGAACATGTTTCTGAAATCAATTAAGTAATCATATAATAGTAGCATCTCAATTATCCGTCACTTATGGGACCAGAGGACAGTCAGATAATCAGGGGAGAATGAATTAAGCCATTTATATGTATATAAACAATGTGTTAAGTCAAAAATACTTAAGGACTATACAGAATACTGTACAGTATAAAAGCCAAATTAAAGAATACAAAAATATGTTTCAAGTTGTACAGTAAGTAACAAATGAAAACTTTTATAAATCATGTTATAACTACTTAATAAATCTGAAAAGTTTTTTGTTTCTATTTCATAAGCCTGATAGTCAGGTAGCCTATAGGGCACTGGCAAGACCAGCAATAAGTTCCAGGATTATGGATGAATGTGTTATGAGGCTGGAACAATTAGCAACAACAACAAAAGGGAGCAATATAATGGGTATGAGAACATGAGAGTATCCCAGGAAATGAAAATGCAGACAAATTGGCAAGGAGAGGGTCAAGTTTAACCCCCATTAGAACAGTATCTTCATCATTTCTTAAGAACTCCATAAAGAATGTGGTGAGGGAGGAATTTAAAAAAGTATGGGAAAGGCACAAGGTTACCTTAGGAAGGCTCACATTGTTTGAGGAGAGCAGAAACAGGGAAATTTACCTCAGAAACACAGACTGTAGTGGGGTTGATCTCGAGGCACTGGAAGATGAATAAACACATGTTTAACATCAAACTCAGGGAAACACCAATATTTATGTGCTGTGGAGAAGTGTAGGAGACTCCTAAGCACATTGTACTTGAATGCAGAATGCTGGAGAATTCAAAATAGGTACTTTGGATATGGAGATGCTGAGTCAATTAAGAAGGAAGCTGAAGGTAAGATATGCCTTGACTTTATTAGAAATATAAAGCCATTCAGAATGGAGATGCAAGGCTTGCACAATAGGACCGCAATGAAGTCCCTGACAGGCAGGGGGGAAAGCCATAAGGTATCTAATCTATATCTATTGTATAGCCATTTTTTTTCATGATCATTAAAGTCTTATATTACACAAGGCAATCAAGTGTCTAAAGTTATGTCTAGGGAACATCCGCTCGGCTGACACCACAAGCATCAACATTTATTCCTCTTATAACCCCCTTCCATTTTTCCTCTCCTTGTCATTTCCTCAGTAGCTCTAGACTGTCACTCTGTTCATTTTTAAAGTTGTAATTTATAAAAGTGCTTTTTAAAAAGGCTTACACGCGTAAAAATGAACAGAGTGACAGTCTAGAGCTACTGGGGAAATGACAAGGAGAGGGAAAATGGAAGGGATTATAAATGCTAATGCATGTGATGTCAGCAGAGCGGATGTTCCCTAGACGTAACTTAAGGCAAGGATTACTTAGGAAGACTGATTTATAAGATAAATATGAAACCATACAGAGTACGATCAAAATACTGTATATGGCTCAATACTCAGAATGCATTATAAGTGCAGGGATCAGTTGGGCGTCTTCTTCTTGGATTATGCAATATCTTAGCAGGGCATTAGAAGAGTGTTGAAATATTTCTCTCAATAAAGTAACAGGCCTCCTGGCCAGACATAAATCCCTTAAGAAGAGGAACTGACCTTAGAGAAGAGGTTGATATGTTGACTGATAATACTTAGGCGATAGGAGAAATGCAGGCAAAATGGGGAGGGACCTAGTATCTTTTCATTGATAATAGTAAGCATAAGGCATTGTAGATGAGTAAAAATCATATGAGACATTACCTTCAGTGGTAATGTTATGCTGCGCAAGATCTGGGACTTAGTGTATGAGAACCACGAAGATCTATCTATGTTTCGGTTGATTTTATAAAGTACATTTTTTCCTACAAGTAGCATGATCAAAGTACGAGTTCCAGAGTGGAAGCATACATTTATAATATCTCAATTGGTATTAGAGATTATGTCAGATGCGTTTTGCTTAGACTTAACAATTTAAAACTCCCCAGAAAGACAAAAACAAATCTAGAAAGATGTAGTCATACAAATTCTTATGTAGTAAAGAAAGGAGGTTTCCCATAGGAAATAAAGAGAGGTCTCAAGGTATGGATAGTAAAAAACCAAAAGGGAAATATGGAATGGAACAAAGCACTGCGTGCTTGAGTGAAAAAACTGTATCACTTGTGTTAAGTTCATGCTAAACATGGTAGATGCAACCATATTGAGGAAAGACTCTTGTTTCAATCCTAAATATATAGATTGTATTTTTATTTACAATCAGGATTTTCTTTTATTCATCATCATCATCTAAATCTAGAGTTTAGAAAAAATTTGATTATTGAGGATAACTGACCATCCAGGTCTCACTTAATTTATGATTCTTATTACAATCGAGGTTTCTTCATGTTTCTGGCCAAAGTTTCACTAGACATATCTCTACCTTCCTCAGAGGAGACTGAAGAGTTGTGTTCTTAGTCTGGTAATGTATATATTGTTGGTGGAGATACAGATATCTTTGGGTACTTTCTCCTGTCCTCCTCAGGTGCCTGTTCCCTTCTGATTTCATCAAATTGTTTATATTCATCTTTCTAGGTGGAATGATGGATTTCTAAAGTTTGCTCAATTGATAGCCATCTTCTCTGTTGATGTTATTTGGACATTTCACTACCTCTATTGCTTCTGGTACGATTGTTTCCTGGTATCAATCAACTTTTGCCAGCATCTTTACTTCATCAAATTTGATGTAATGGCTGATTAGCTAAAAATATTCTGCTATTTGATGTGTTCTTCGATCCTGGCACTGATTAACCTGCCTATCTGAGCAATGTATACTATGTACTCCAGTCACTTTGGTATGGAGTTGATCCTTCATACTTGGTATCATAAGTCCAATTGTCTGACCCAAATGCTACATCTATTCCATGTTTCTTGACTATTTTTGTAAATCTTTTCTGTTGTATCTTTAACAAAAGGTATTACTATCATTTAATGGTGCTCTAGACCGAATGAATTACTTTTTTATTTCATCCTTCTCACAGCCGTTTTTCCGTACAGCCAACATAAGGTGTCTTTTTTCCATTTGACTAATTCAGTGGCTCTGATACTTTTTCAGGTCTAGTGACGAGTGTCTAAGTTATTTCAGTCTTCTATGCTGGATGATGATGTAGTGGCATGTAGATATTTGTTGTTGTGTGTTGGTTTTCTGTAAACTGTTTATGTGAAATGAACATGCTGGCAAAATTTGATGCACACCAGAAAAGAATCCTACAAGAAGCAATAGGGATAGTGAAATATCCAAATAACATCGACAGAGAAGATGGTATAGATTGAGCAAACTTTGGAAGCCCACCATTCCACCTAAACACAAGACTAGAAACAAAGACCAAATTCCAAGGTACAGGTGCTGAAGAGAGTACTTGAAGATACCTGGAAGAGTAGCCTCTGCCCATGGCTCTCGACAAGACTGATATTTATATAGGAATAGGACAGAACTCTTCAGTCTCAGAGAGAGAGCACTGCAGGAATTTGCAAATATGTCTAGCAAAATATTGACCAGAAACATGAAGACATAATCAATGCCCAAAGCCCTTGATTGTAATATTGACAAGAATCGTGAAAGTCTATAAGTATAATTGATACTTATATTCTCAGTAAGTTATACTGTAGTTTTAGTTTTAAAACAATATCAGATAACTATATCTTGCATACAGCTAAAAACAAATATAGGATGATATTGGTTTCTACCTTTCAACACAGCTGAAACTTCAGGGTATCCTCGCGAGCATGACCTATTGATTGAATTCTTCCCTTTGGCATCTCTAATATAGGGATCAGCCCCGTATGCCAAGAGCAATTTAGCCATCTTCACGTCTCCATTCCAGGCAGCCAAATGCAATGGTGTGCTACCTTCTGGCCGGTGGCCATTACCCTTAGTAGTTTGACAGTTAACATCTATAGAACGTGAGGACAGCATACATTTCACTAAATTCAATGATCGACCATCCACAGCGAAGTGTAACAGTGTCCATCCATATGGATCTCTCGTACTGGAAAAAGCTCTATCAATCTCCACTTTTTTAAGAGATACCACATCATCTGCCTTGGAAGCTTGTAGTAACATATGTTCCCAACCTACTGGAAGGTTATAACCCGATCCTATTGATGATTTAAACCTGCTAACTACTCTTTCACCAGTAGAAGCGTCATTTGTTATTCTAAAATGATTCAGACAGTCACTAAGAACCAATTCTGAATCACAATCATCTTCGTCATCTGAATCACAATAAGATCCGTAAGCAAGTGCCTTCTGTTGTGATCTTGGGTTTCTGTCATACTGTAATAAAGAAGCCATAAGAATTAAAAGACATTAAAGGATTTTAATTTAATTTGTTTAAAAAAAAATACAATTTTATTTGTTTTAAAAAATAGATAGTCTTTAAAATGCAAGGGAAGAAGGGTCCCTGAGATAGAGTGAGTAGAGCATTATTTATTAAATAGCATCTATTTTTGAAGCGCATGCAAGAATAATCCACAAATTTGTGTAAGTGTTCTATCCAATATAGTTGTCATGTCAGCTGCTGGTTGTATGGTGATGCCATAATATGATAGACCAATACTCAAAAGTTTGGTTATTTATAAATTTTTGGGAAAAATGTACAAATAGTTGATAGGGTTCTATTTGCGTAGGGGATCGAGAAATCGTAGCTCTCCAGACAACTGGAGAATAAGAACAGAAAACATAAAAAACTGTACATCAAGAGTTCTTTCAGAAAAATTACCTGCATGGAGCGTTTGTTATGCTAAACAATTAATACACTTTGAAACACAAAAAGGTGTATTTGTAAGTAATAGTTTATTTAGGAGAAAATTCTGGTCTTAACACGTTCAATGCGGACTTCAAAAATATGGTCTATCAACAAGTACGTCACGGGGTCAATCGACCCCGTACTTATGTCCCCTTTTAATGCGCTACTACCACTCGTAAAATGAACTAAATTGCAATATTCAAACATTTTTATACTCTTAGGACATCAAAAAATATATGGAAGTCGCAGGCCGTGTTTCCATCAATTTTTTGTTACGTGACTTAGAAATGAATATTTACCTTACTTTTTTCACCTTGTCGGGAGCTTTTTTTCTCCTTTGTGTGATAATTTTGGGAATCAATGAAGGATTTTAATTTTTGTTATACATTAAAATGGGTGAAAATGAATTAACTTTCAATTACAACACATTACAATAAAAATTTATTAGTTTATAAATATAAAATTAGAAAACGAGAAAAACAAACTAGGAAATTGGAAAATAAACATAATAAAGAAATAATATGAATAAACAAATAATTATTATGTAATTAACAATTCTTCATTATCACAATGGTTAGGACATAGATTTATGGCAGCTGCTGAAGCATTGTAGACAAAGTGACTTCATGTTGCACTCTTCACAATACGTTCTAACTTTTTTGACTTTTTTGTCTGCTTCTTTAGAGGACAATGTACAACCATAGCCATAGCCATAAAGAGGACAATGTTTCTTCTTCGGAACACTTTTTTAATAAATCCACTAATTGTCAGCCACGTGATTTGCACATTATACAGATTAATGTTTCAACACAACAGCAAAAAGTAAACTGAAATGGGAGGTACGCGTTCTATTATTTGCCTAAGCCTATGTAAAGAACAGAACAAGTGGTTCACAGGAAAAGCATGGGAAATAACATAGGGCTATATGAGCCCGTGCCGGACTTAAGCCCAAATACCACTCTCCAGGCCGGTACGGGGTCATAAAGCCCCGTGCATTTTTCAATGATATACGACGTATTTTTTGGATTTGAAATACATAAACGTGCTATTTTTAATTATATTTACTAGTACAAAGCGAAAACCGTCAAAGTATTTTTTGAACATTTATCTTCAAAACCGACCCTTACTGGGAGACAGTTACGTACGGGGTGTCATTTGACCCCGTGCCGTACTGAATGTGTTAATGAACTATTTTTGTTTCTACTTTGTGATTTTTTTATTTTTTTTATCCTATCCTCAATTCTCGAAAGAATATAGTTGTATCCATTCTAAAACCTGGGAGACAAAAAAACTATCAACTTGTTTCAGGCATGTCTTTAACATGCTGTACTTCCAAGCTGCTTGAAAAATAAGATTTGTGTGGTATATTGAAAGTAAACAACTGCTCACAACATTTCAATGTGAATTTAGACCTCATCACAACACTTTTCACAACATTGTTAGGATTAGAAGTGACATTCACAATACATTTTTAAATAAATTAAATGTAAAATAAACTATAATTTTTTTATTAATTTTAAAGATATAGAAAGGGGACATGACATGGTAAGGAAAAAACTTATTTTAACCTACACAACAGAAACAAGGAAGTATATTAAGTTTTATTAAGAATTATCTTTCAAAAGTTCAGGGTGAGGATAGGTAATAATCTCAGATATTTTTTCTAATAGAATGGAGTGCCACACAGAGCTACAGAGAGGAGTACTGAGTACAACTCTCGTCAATATTGCAATTAACTCCATAGGGTAACTTTATCACTGAAGATTGTCTTATTGTCTGTAAGCTGATGACCTTTTAAATACACCATGCAAACAAACATTTTTACAGCTCAACAAGAACTACAAATAAACTACTTGGAAAAGTAGAGTGAAATAACAGGTTTTAGGTTTTCTTATGAAAAATCTAAATAAATTGTTTACAAGAACAAAAGAAATATTTCAACTCCACACATAATTTAAAAAAACAAATTCATTGAAAGTACCAAATATACAGTCCTTTTACTTACACTAGACAGACGACTCACGTTAACAAATGCAAGAAATCATTGAAGATTCTTGGTAACATGCAATGGGGTGCTGACAGATCAATGATGCTTACATTTTACCATGCATTTACCTGGTCTATTCTGGATTATAGATGTATAGCATATTCATCTGCCAGTTCGACAACTCTGAAGCTTCTGGACCCAATACACCACACAGGAATAAAAATCGTAATTGGTACAATTAAATCTAGTCCTACAGAAAAGCCTTTGTTTGTGCAGAGGATGGAGAACCTCCACTGGAGTACAGGCTCATGATGTTAAGTACAAAAGTTGTTTTACAGCCAAAAGCTTTGAACCTGTGTAATAAGCTTTTTAAATAACACCCTTTTTACTAGCTATATCCAAAAACGTTACAAAAATAAACCACTCTTTATTTGTACTTTAGAAAGTGCATATGGAAGGTTTTAAAAAGGGAAAATATTTTATCAAGCAACCTCCAAGAACCTAAAAGTGAACTGAATTTTAATCAAATATAAAACGAGTGATTTATTTTTAAACACTTTTTATCAAAACCCTTTTAAATACATTATGGCAAACTACACATAATACACTACATGCATATACTCCAAAACTGAAAGTGGCATAGATGCACCCATCAACAATCATATTCACAGTATTAAATTCCATGACAAAACAACCTTAATCCACATTCCAATTTTGATAAAAATTTCAAGAAAAATATTCTTCTTTGCATGCACTGTAATAAGCTCATTACTCTCACTACAATACATTTACTATTCACATCCAGTAATTACACAAATTTCCTCTCATACTTACATACTTAAACATAACTATATTATGGATTCCCAGACAGGGGGGCATTAAACAAAATACTACAGTATAAAAGCACACAAAACTAGTCACAAAGAAAAACATCACTGACATAAACTTACCAACTACACAAGACTTAAGCAAAGTAACAAAGACAGAAATACTTCACATATAGCAAGGTCCACTAGCTGAACTCGACGAGTGAGCTTAGAGAAATTAAACACATTCAGTGAAGCCGTAGCCATACAACCTTAAAACAAGAAGAGACAAAACCATACTTAAGTAGCAGTTATTAAACATATGTTCAGTTACTCAGAGTACCAGAGTCAACCAGTGAGCATCTTGCAAGTGCCTATTTCTAAAAACATCTTAAGACAGTTTTGTGCCCGCTTTAACTGATAAACAGTAATGAACGTGAGTGCAATAATTAGTGGTCGCACGACAATTAACAACAGTCAGGACCCCAAAGCCGTGAGTTACATTTTATAATTGAAAACTACGTCCTGGGCAAGGTTATCAAGTGACAAAGGTTACGTCAGCAAGTGTTTATGTTTTTATTTTGACAAATATAAATATTTTTTTTTGTTTTATTGGTTAAGTTCATTCAAACATACGAACTTAACACTTACAAGGTTACGAATTGGACATACTCTACTAACACACTCGTACTTGATGAATAAACAAGACAAACCAATGTTCCAATATAGAAATGTGCCTTTGACAGTTAAACATATACAGACTGACTGCAAACAACATAATTACTTAGAGATACCACACGATTTGCATGAACTACTGACAAAGGGGAGTCCATTCATAGAAACTATTGTCCCAACATTTAACGACTACACTTCTACTCAAAAACTGAACAAGTGATCTTATATTTCTAATTTGTTTTATATTTATATTTTTGCAATATTTTTGGGTGTTTGCATTCATTATTTTTTATCATATTTTTATTACATTGTTGTAGTACATCTCCTTATGGGTTCATTTTTAATGAGTTTCCTAATACATTTAATTAGTAATATTTAAAATTTATTCTAACCTATTATATTATTTATTTGTATATAATTTTTATATATTTTTTCTTTAATTTTTTTTTTGTGTTTAGTTTAGTTTGGTTAGAGTGTAATTTTTGTAAAGTATCTTCGTTGTTTTCTATTTTGGCATAATCATATTATTTCTTGGTTTCTAGTTTTGTGGTATGTGTGTGTGTGTTTTGTTGTTCCTTTTATTGATGTATTTTTATTCTGCTGG
This sequence comes from Riptortus pedestris, assembly GCA_019009955.1. NCBI lineage: Eukaryota > Metazoa > Arthropoda > Insecta > Hemiptera > Alydidae > Riptortus > Riptortus pedestris. The sequence continues at coordinate 17,944,145 of CM032232.1, forward strand.
TAGTTATCTGTTCTTAATTTATGTTTTTGTTCTTTTTGGCGAGGAATATCACCCTTATTGTGAAGCTTGACAAATATAAATAAAAAAAATAAAAATTTGTTTGTTTATTTCTACTCTTATTCCACAGAAGTAATAATTTAATTTTTTTTAAAAATTAATACCAACTTTGGGCTGTTCCAGATGGTAACACCATACAAAGAATACACAATCAATCAGACTAAACAACGACAAAGAGATCAGACTTCCACTTATTCCTCACTCACTTCAATGATCACTGCCGGGTCATTCCACATCAATTCAACCACACCATGACACCCATGATTTCAGATTTTGTTGAATTTTATTTTGGGGGTTCTATTCATTGATTTAAGAAACCATACCAAATATTTTTGATATATCTTTAACGGTTTGGATTTTATGGCCTCTTAAAGTTTTGTGATTTTAGTGTTTTCTATCGATTAGGAACTGTAAAGTTAATTTGTTTTCATTTCAAAAATAATTTGTAACTTTCTTATTTACGAACCAATTTTGATGGAATTTTTTGTGTGTATTCATAAATATATTTAAAAACAATAAAAAAATAAACTAAGGTACCAAGTAAGTATTTGTGGACAGAAAAAAATTGCAAAGTGTCAATTTGAGCTTTTCAGAAAGCAAATATATAGTTTCACGTAAAATTGAATATCTCCAAAAGGGAAAAGGATAATCATGGAAATCTTTTTTTATTTATGTTCTAAGACATATGACCTACCACCTAAAAAAATAAAATTAATGGTTATTTGACCCCTTCATTGTTTATTCCAAGTTTAAAAATAAATATATAGAAAAATTTAGAAATTTGTATGAATTAAAAGAAAATGATAAATAAATGTAACTAAGAGCTCAGAAGTAAAATAGTTAATGGTATATACTTAAAGTTAATTTTAAAATAGTGGTATTTAAGTTATCTTAATTCATAAAACTGCAGCTGTACAATGTAAAGAAACTAATCAAGTTGTAACAAGAAAAATCTCTTCCTCAACAGGCTCACGTGCTTGTTCAGGCATGAAAATTTCAAAAAATCAACTCATTAAAATTTTAGAATCAAAATTCGAAGACTATGACGAGGAAGACGTCATTAAGTACAATCAGTGGGTGTCCACAGATAGAACAGAAATGATACAGTGTTCCAGCACTGTTGAAGAATTCATTGAAACGTTAGTTGAAAAACTTCACAAACTGATACTTCATTCTTACATTGCTAAATCACAATCAACAACTTTTAAAAAATTGAAGGAAACATCTCCTTTTGACACAGCTATTATCTCAATGGACTTTAGTGAAAATTATTCATTCACATTACAAGAAGAAGCCCAAGGATACCACTGGACCTCAAATTCTTGCACTATACATCCTGTCATCATACACTGCAAAGATGCAACTGAGAAAAATATTGTCTTACCCCTTTGCATTATATCTGATGACCTCAAACACGATGTAAGTATGGTGTATGAAATCCAAAAATATGTGATTGAATTTTTGAAAGAAAACCGCCCACATATCAAAAAAGTTCATTACTTCAGTGATGGGTGTGCTGCTCGGTGCAAAAATAAGTATAATTTCATCTGTGCCTACATGAGAAAGATTTTGAAATTCGGGCCCAATGGTCTTTTTTTGCTACTAGTCATGGTAAAACAGAATGTGATGGAATTGGAGGTACAGTGAAACGATTAGCTCGGAAGGAAAGTTTGCAAAGACCCTTAGAAAACCAAATAATATCAGTGGCTCAATTGTTTGACTTTTGCAAAACCAGAATAGAAAAAGTCAGTTTTTTCTTCATATCTAAAGAAATAGTTGAAATAACTCGGCCTGCTTTGGAAGGTCGCTTCAAAGATGTTTAAACTCTTCTAGGGACAAGATCATTTCACAACTTTCAGCCAATAGATGAAACCGGAACCATTGAGGCTCGAAGAATTAGCAAGGACGAAAAACCAGCTCTCACTTTTAATTTATTGAACAATCGACCAAAGAGTCAAGTAACATTGAAAGATTTAAGCCCAGGATGTTTCATTGCTTGTGTATATGACAGATTGTGGTACTTTGGCATGGTGAGTGAGGTGAACACCAAAGAACAAGTTGTCACAGTACAGTTCCTTCATCCCCATGGACCTTCAGCATCATTTTCTTGGCCTAAAAAGGAGGATATATGTGCTGTACCCATTCTTCATATTATTACGACTGTGGAATCTTCAAAAACAATGAAAGGAAGAAAGTACCAGTTTTCTCAACAATGTATGTCAAGTGTTGAAGCAAAGTTAAACGATACTTTGATTGAGGGATTGGGAAAATTGACCAAAACAACCATAAGAATTGTATATATTAAAGTACACTTAACTGGGGTAAACAATAATGTAAACTGTATTTATTGCACAATAAACCTATGTAAACTATCTTTTTAGTTACCTTTATTTATCATTTTATTTTAATTCTTACAAATTTCTAAATTTTTCTATATATTTATTTTTAAACTTGGAATAAACAATGAAGGGGTCAAATAACCAATAATTTTATTGTTTTAGGTGGTAGGTCATATGTCATAGAACATAAATAAAAAAAGATTTCCATGATTATCCTTTTCCCTTTTGGAGATATTCAATTTTACGTGAAACTATATATTTGCTTTCTGAAAAGCTCAAATTGACACTTTGCAATTTTTTTCTGTCCACAAATACTTACTTGGTACCTTAGTTTATTTTTTTATTGTTTTTAAATATATTTATGAATACACACAAAAAATTCCATCAAAATTGGTTCGTAAATAAGAAAGTTACAAATTATTTTTGAAATGAAAACAAATTAACTTTACAGTTCCTAATCGATAGAAAACACTAAAATCACAAAACTTTAAGAGACCATAAAATCCAAACCGTTAAAGATATATCAAAAATAATTGGTATGGATTCTTAAATCAATGAATAGAACCCCCAAAATAAAATTCAACAAAATCTGAAATCATGGGTGTCGAAATCATTTTTTTTTGGTTGATTTGAGATGGAATGACCCTGCCACAACATATGAATGCAGCAACCAATATGGAAAATGTACCCAGACAAACAAAGGGATATATGCTGGAAATGGATGAGAAAATAATGATTTACTTGACATTATCAACAGAATTAAAATTGTTTCTCTTTAAAATAATTAAAAAAAAAAAATAAGAAGAAGAATTTAGTAAAAATAGCTTTACTATATTTTTACAAACCTCAAAAAGGCCAGCTTCCTCTTCTAAATGATGGTCCCTTAAGAACCTATAAACTTCAAATGAATTCCGATACTTAGGTTGATTTATGTATTCCAAACATATTTCCTTTATAAAACCCACATTATAAGTGTCTGCCAAAGAGTAAAGTTGAATTGCATTTGAGAGTGTGTCCAGGCTTACATTGTCAGAATAGATAGAACTAAGACAAACACAGAAATGTTTGATCAAGAACTCATTATTTACAGTAGAATTCATAAATGAAACTATATTGTTCAAACGATTTTGGAAGGGGAAAGATAAAAACAGATAAGAAAACAATAAAATAATAAAAAATAAAAAACAACTAGACCCAATTTAAGTAAAGAAATTTGCATATAAAAAAAAAAAAAAAAAAAAAAAAAAACTTCCTTTAATTATTCTTTTATTTGAGGGAGAAATCTTTACCGGTATGTGTAAAAATTTTAGCAGATTTCCCTTGAGGGAAATCAGCTGTTGAGGTCATACTCATGACACGATTTTCGAAATTTTTCTTCAAATGTTCATCAATCCTACCCAGGAGATGACGAAAATTGAAATATATATATATATATATATATATATATATATATATATATTGTCTGTAACTGCTCTAGCGGCCACAATTTTTGTCTTATCGTTACCAAACGTGATATATAATTGTTTTATACAAAAAGAAAGATCAAGTTCGTAAACAGCTAGAATCGGACTGGGAGGGGGGGGGTTAAAGGGGGAGAATTTAGACAATTCTTAATATCTCTGTTATTATGCGTTGGATTAAAAAATTGTATAGAACCAATCTTATTGCAAATGTAATGTTCTATAAATGTTGTTATGTACATTTTTTCACTATCTTGATTATTAACTGAGATATTTGCATTTTTTTATTTTTCGGTCTTCAGTAAAGCCCCACTCCTACTCATCTCATATTAACAATATTCTATTATGTTATGAAGCACTTTATTTGAAGCTTAAATACCAAATATTGTTCTCATTGAACTTTTAAGTTATGAGATAAATGACAATATGTGGCGCATGTGGGAAATCTGCTTAGTTAACACAGCCCCTGCGTGACGGACTTTATTTCCATTAGTTGCTTAAATTGGAGCTAAATCAGGTATTCTGGATAGGGTTGCAAATTGGGCTAAATATCCATGATAGCCAGGGGTTGACTCCCAGCAGGTGGAATAAAAGACCTCTCAAATAAAAAGACAATTAAATTAATATCTATTTACAAACAGTGTACTCCATCATAAAAATAAATAAAATACAGTATTACTTCTAATTAGGAACATTAAAATTGGCTCTTATCTAACAAAAAGAATAATATTTAAATTACTTAGAATTGTATTGCATCAATATTTAAAATATTCAAATGTAAAACATAATGAAATACATCAATTGAATAATATATAAGCAATGAAAGTAAGTATACTGAGTTCTTTTGATATTAACGAGCAAAGGCACAAAATAAAAATTGCAACTTTATTTAGCAGATTTCCTTAGAGGGAAATCAACTATTCAGGTCATACTCATGGTGTGATTTTTAAAAAAAATTCTTCAAGTGCTCATCAATCCAACCTGGCATGTGACCAAAAAAAGGTTCATTCAAAATTAGATATATATATATATATATAAAACACACATGCATACATACAAACTTGTCTGTTACGGCTCTAGTGGTCCAATTTTTGTTTGATTGTTACTCAATATTTAAATGTTATATGTAAAACTAAAGGTTAAGTTCGTTAATGGCTGAAATCGTCATTGGGAATCGAAAATTGAAAATATTCCTGTTATTATATGTCCGTTCGAAAAATTATATAGAAACAATCTTATTGCAAATTAAATGTAATATAAATATTGTCATATACATTTATTTGCTATCTTCAATACCAATGAGGATATTAGTATTTTTTTTTTTTTAGGTTTTAGCCTTCAGAAAACCTCCACTCCTACTCATGTCCGAATAGTAATATGCTGTTAAATCATTAACCACTTTGTTCTAAGCTTAAATATCAAATATTGTTTTCAAGTGACCTTCATTATGCGAGATACTTGTAAATTTCTTGTGATATAACATCATCAATTAAGATTTTGCTGTTCTAAATCGAAAAAAATAGATTTCTTCTACACCATACTGGATATTTAACTGTTTCATTTCACACTAAAGATTATATTAGTTAATGGCTGGAATTAGGGGTGGAATAGGGAAAGTTTAGAGGGAGGGAATTTTGAAAATTCAAAATTTCTCTGTTATTGTGAGTCATACTGAAAAATGCTATACAACCAATCTTGTTAAGCTATTCATGTTCTACATTTGTTATTCATGTTTCATTGTTTTCAGCCTTCAGTAAACCCCTCTGCCCCCCTCCCAGCTGCCTTCTACTCATCGGTTGATTTACATTGAAATAAGGAATATGTAGTGATATAAGATCACAAGTGTGTTATACCAGCATCTGGGAAATCTGCTTAGTTTACCCAGCCCCTATGTGATGGACTTTTTTAATTCATACCAGAACAGCTCACATGGTCATCCAGTAACTTTATTTACTGAGTAGTTGTTGTACTAGACTGGTGCCTGTGTGAAATAGAGCTTTCCATTCCAACTGAATGAAATCTAGTATAAATAGAATATATAATATTCCTAACAAATATCATGGATAATTAGTTATGTCTTTTTAGGATTGACCATACATTAACTCTATATATTTGTTTGTCTATTTGATTATATACCTTGTTACACTGTATTTTTTTTGTGCCACCGTCGTGTCCCCCTTTTCCTCCAATTTACTGAAATTTCCAGCCAGGCGAGAATACTCTGCCCCCCCCCCCTCCTTCATGGCTTATTAATGTTAATTGTAAGAATTATTTTATATTGGAATCTAGATTTAAGATTAGTTAAGTATTAGGTAGAAAATTAAATATTAATGTAGATATAAGTATATGTACTTAGTTTTAAATAAGTTAAGTTAGTTGTAGTTAATTAGATTAAATAGTAGCTAATGAGGGACAGGAGGGGAAGAGAGCCTAGACGAGGGGAAGGTGGAGAAATGTGATGGTGGGAGGCAAGCAGGCATGGGGAGGATAGAAGGATTACGCCACGTGCTGGGAGCTCTGCCTTGGAACGGGAAGATATTTTTGAGCTGTAAGTCCGGATTTTCGGCTGGAAAATAATAGTGCCCAGTAATCCAACAGTGCAGGATTCAAGAGTGTTCCAAGTAATCCCGGGAGAGATCGATACCTGGAGCAACCGGAGAAGCGGCTGAATTCTATAAACCAAGTAAACCCTGGCCAGGTATGGGAAATATACATTCATTTTTGAACGGCAAGTAAATCCCAAATTTTGGGTTAATGCTGCCCCCCCCCCTCAGTGCTGAACCGAGATAAATATGGTTTTATTAAAGTTAAAATTTATTTTTTTTGTCAAAAAGCTAAATGACTTTTTAGATTTGTAAATAAGAAGATAATCCTTTTTCTTATATTATTTTATTATTAGGTCTATTGATTTTTTTTTCCTTCTTTTTCTTCATTAAAAACATTTCTAAATTAATTTCACAATGAATCCCCCCATCTCCACTGAGCAGCCCACACCTTTCTTTCATCTGTTATATTTGTAACAACCTCTGGCATTCTTTGGACTGCTAAACTCCGAGAAATCCTAAAATCTTTTAACTCCTATTGCCCACATTTCCAATTTGCATGTGAAACTGAAAACAAACTCCCCTAACTAGAAACTTTACTTTTATTAGAAAACAAGGTTCCACCTTCATTACTGACTGGTACAGTAAACCAACTTACTCTGAACGACTTTAAAACAAAAACGAAATGTACCTAAACCCTTATTATAAAATCCTGACCATATCCCATACCCAAAAATCTTAAAAATAGCCAAATACACTCTGAATCCCCTGAGCCTTAATACATAAAAATTAAAAAAACAGATGCCAAAATAGTAGCCTATTTTTCAATCTATAATATACCAAGAACCCATTGCAGAACAAATAAATAAAATGCAATAGGGGGATAGTTGAAACATTCCCCAGCATTAACCTAGAAAAAATAGAGAATGAAGAATTACCAAAGTAACATTTTAAATATTGCAGGATCTGAGCCAGGCACCAGAACTTTGAAGTGTGCCTTCGCTAACATATCTTCAAATACTGAGCTGGCTTGGATTAATATCAACTTGTGCGCGTATATTACCTGTGAATAATACATCTGAATTATAGATGGTTTAATAGATTTTAACTGTGATAAAATATTCATACATAAGCATAAATGCAGTATCTTACACAAACACCTTTTTGTATGCACATTCATATAATTTCAAATTTCATAAAATTATTCGGGCCCTAAACAAAAATAATAAGCAACAGTAAAAAAATAACAAAAACAGATAAACTATCCCCTTCCTTCGCTAAAAAAAAAACAAGGAGAACACTTAATGTTACAATTTCCATGCAAGGATACCCAGCAAAACTGAACTGTAAAATGCAATATTGATTTACTCTCTTCTACAAATATTGTGGTACACTTAATTTCCTCCAAAAGTACATATTCAATAGCTCAGATGGGTGTCCATTCCAGAAAGTCAGCCCTAATTTTCACAGGCGATCAACACTCTGCTTTGACCATTGTCAACAGTTTCCTTTATAAAACAATGTACAGGTAGGACAGAGATGCCACTCGATTGCATACAGACGAAGTACATTAGAGTTGATTTCTTCAGTCATCTATTTGTGTTAATCCACTTATAAATCTATAAATCTCCAGTAAGAGTCCAGTAGCAATGCTTATGTTGACATTTAGTATGACTGTCCTGAAACCTAACCATGGCATCAAATCTGGACTAAAGAATCTAGCATGAAAAAAGGTATTTGCATACCATATTGTTCATCTTTACAAGTCCATTCATACTGTAGAAACAATAACAAGCCATTGATTATACTGACGAATGTAATCTCCTTTTGTAAGGGGACTGGCATTGGCTATATGGTATATATCCACCTGTTCGGCCACAAATTCATAACATTTAACATGACCACGTGCAACTTCAAAACTATTATCCTCAGTTTTAATATAAATTCAAAATCAAAAGCATGGGGAACGTGTTGTTTGCCGGGCATAAAACTTTTTATAGAGAGAAAATAAACCTTTTTATGAGGGGGTAAATGGGAAAAAATAAAATAATCATTTTGAAAAATTCTGACTGCAAACCATTATGTGAAAAAAAGTTGAAAGTCTTCAGGTATATCGAGGTAATTCATTATTTTTTTTTAAAACTGTAAATAACCTATATATTAGCAAACCTCTTGATTTGATCCAGTCCCAACAAGGAAAGAGCAATCTGTATACATACTATTGTCGAAAAGGTAGATTAAGCGATTGCTCATACTACTGAATTTATTTTGCCATTTTTCTGAAGCCATTTTACCATAAACAGGTGATAGGTGATTCAATATATCTAAAACAGAGAACAAAATAGAATTAAACAGAAAGGATTTTTTTTTTATTTTATTTTTTTTTTTTTTTACAGTAAAACATACAACTCAATTTTCTTGTTTTAATACAGCTGATAGGAATGTCAGTAGACATTTTCATTTTTACCCAACATACTGCTTAATATTTTAATAGCCATTCTATTAATTATATTCAGAATCCTACAATTTATCTCTCAAATAAATTCATCTATGACTAAGTGATCATTTCTTAAAAATAAGTCTTTTTAATTTTTAATGACTTGAAGAGAGATATTGTCGGCTGAATAAGTATGAAAAAAGACTTTAATGCCACTAAAGCACACAAAAACTAATGATAATGTCTGAAATATTTTTGATATGCTAAAAGCTGTTGAAATCACACTAGGAAATTAAGAATTTTTATGAAAATGGGGAAAAACAAAATTAAAACAACAGTATATACTTATTAAGAATTGTGTATTAGCAGACCATATTCAAAAAGAAACTCATTCCAAATGAATCTTCAATAATTTATAATTGCACAAAATAATGACACCAACCATGAAATCAAAGCTTATGGTCACAGGATTACATAACAAACCAGACCATCAGAAATGATCCAAATCTTTGCTTGGACTCTGATCACTACTAATACTAATTTTAATATTTAAAACGATCAACAATTTTAACATACTTAGTAAATTAAAAATCACAATTTTTTAAATAAACCACAGCAACTGTCAAAGTTCCAAAACAAAATGTCAAGGGGAAGAAAAAAAAATAGTAAAAAAGGGAAAGTAAATAACACACTAATAACAAAGCATGAAAACGTGGCTTTCGTCCTAGGAATGCGTGTTATCTCTATTTAGAGATATTTCACAACAAGTAAACATATAGGCCTCTTAATCAGGCTATGCTGTCAAAACAGCCAGCTTCTACAACCATCGATATTGTAAAATAATCGAGGTTTCCCCATTGATGTTCAATCTGAAAAAATGGTGAATTACTTTTGTTCCATCCTCTATGCACATAAATATGCTAATCATTAGTTTTAGCAGATTCCCCTTACGGGAAATTAGTTATTGAGGTCGTTCTCACAACGCAATTATTGAAAAACTTCATCAAAGGTCCATCGATCCAACTACAGTATCGATATACACACACACACATATATATATTTGTCTGTTAACGCTCTAGTGGTCGCAATTTTTGTTGATCTTTACCATAATGATATTTAAGCGTTTTATGTAAAAATAAAGTTCGAGTTCATTAATGGCTGAGAGTTTAGAGGGAGTGGGGAATTTCCAAAATTCTTAATAGCTCCGTTATTATGCGTTGGATCGAAATATTGTATAGAACCATTCTGATTGCAAATTTATTGCTCTATAAATGTTGTTATGTGCGTTTTTTCAACATCTGCATTATTAGCCGAGATATTAGCATTTTTTTTTAGTTTTCGGTCTTCAGTAAACCCCCACTCCTACACATGTCATATTAACACTCCGGTACTCGCGCGTCATCTGAGAGATGCCTAGACAACATGTTAAAGTGTTGCTCGAACGTGTTTGAACCGGCGCATCCCCCAGTCCCACTACCCTCCTACTATGGTAAGACTGTCCCACCAGTATTGTTTTGATTTCCCTTCTGTCAACAAGTAGTGAGTTATTTACTAGATCATCTCTCAGATCCCACGCGAGTACTTTTGTAAGTATCAGATACTATGTACAAATTTATTTTTTTATTTATTTCTTGTCTTGTCCTACTTGTATGAAGTACTTGCTGTGTAGTTTTTAGTTCAAATTATCATATCATAATCCCGTTTTTGACTATCATCCGTGAGATGAGGCGCGACTATTTTTGTTCACTTACTAACATTTCTCCTACATTCATTGTTTTTGTACGTTCAATGTGTCTCGCAATACAAAACGTTGGCCGATGGTGGTGTTATTTTCATTATTGATATATTTAGGGAATGGCAACGATCTGCCTGTCAGACGGGAATTTCTTGAACAATTGGGGTGAGGATTATTAGAGGAACAGCTGCAGAAAAGAAGACAAATATCGTCGCTTCCACCACTCATGTTGGGCAGATTGAAGGAAATAGCACCATCTCAGACTTTGGATAGCAAAGTGTCATAAGTAGACCCTCAGTGGCAGATACTTCTTCAAGAAAAAGGTGTGCCCCTTGTCAAAAACAGCAGAAGAAGAGATACACACAGTACAAGTGCCAAAAATGTGGACAGTATTTATGTCTGGGTGATCATTGTTCATTTGTTTGTGCTGAAGGTTGTGTTACAGAAGAACCAAAGGATGACTAAATGGGGGGGGGGAATTATTATAAACTATAATATGTTTTTGTATTTGAGCTTTACATGTTTGTTGTTTTCATTGTACACAATTTATTTTCTTTAGTTTTATATGCTAATATTAAAGAGTTTGACTTTTCATTAAAATAATTATTTTGATAAAAAATGTTGTAAATAATATAAATATCCATAATAGCATAGGAGTTTCATTATTATTACCCATTTTAAAAACAATCAATGGCTCTTATTTAATAAAATGTAGGTAATAGAATGTTTTTTTTATTAAAAAGACAGAGGCATCTGACAGATGACACGCGAGTACTTTTGTTACAAAAGGGGGCGCGAGTACCGGAGTGTTAACAATAAGCTGTTAAATTATGAAGCACTTTACATTGAATTACAACCCCACAGTAGCCAGGAAGATTACTTCGATATGTAAAATTATTGGACAACTCACTAGGAAATATCAAACAGAGCAAAAAATAGCTTTAGTCAAATAAAAGATAAATTAACACCAACAGTTACAAAATATAATGCATACAAAATAAACTGTATGGATTTCAATAAAAGCTATATAGGGTAGCTAATTGAGTAATCATCACAATTACTCAAAAGAGAAATCAGACATGTGATAAACGTTAATCATAAAGGCAATAAAACGTCCTTAAGTAGGCCCTAGACTAGGGGTCTCCAAACTTTCCAGCATTAGGGCCATACTGATTACTCAGTAAGTTCCGAGGGTCAAAACCATATTATCATTGTTGCCGGTGGTAAAAATTGAAATAGTCCACTGATGAAAAAAAAACTCCGAAAAAGTACACAACGTTTACTATTTACGCAACACACTGAGACCGAGTTTCCTATCGATTTTGCAATCGAAACTTTGAGTGCTTTGAAAATAAATTTTGATACTCGTTTATCGGACTTTGATGCCATTGCTAATCAAATTAAGATTTTTCAGAATCCTTTTGATACTGATATTGAAACCCTAGCCCCGGAACTTCAAATGGAAATGATTGATCTACAGTGCAGTGATATAATTAAGAACAAATATCAAAATTCATCTTTGTTGGAATTTTATAAGAATCTTCCACTGACACAATTTGATAATTTGCATAAATTTGCTCGTGGGCTGTTTTCTGTTTTTGGTACTACTTATTTGAGTGAGAAGACCTTCTCCAAAATGAAGTACACAAAAAATGTTTACAGATCTAAATTAATTGATGAGCATCTTAAATCTCTTTTAATAATTGGTACAAGTAAAATTATTCCACAACTACAAACTATTGTCAGTGGAAAATCTCAATTACATAAATCTCATTAGTATTTCATATGTCATTGTTATGTTTTTTGTTAGTTGGATTCATTTCAATAATTTGTTAGTTATTATATACTGAAGTTAAATTTTCTGCATATTATACATGTCTTTACTCATTACAACTCTGTGTTTCTTTATCCAACTTATCACAAAAACAATAACAATAAGCCTACAACAATGTTATGAGTAGTTAGCCCATGACCATTTCAATGTAGATGTCATATTAATAAGTATTCAACATAAAATTAGAATACTTCAGTAAACTAAATTCAATTTGCTATAAAAAATATGTTCTCTAAAAGGAGGTTTCAAGTATGCTAGCTCTCCGCGGGCCGGACAAAATCTGTCCGCGGGCCGGATGTGGCACTCGGGCCGTAGTTTGGAGACCCCTGCCTAGGGACGTTGCGATACTACCGATATGGGTAGGTATCGATACTTTTGTTTCGATACTAGGAGTATTGGTATCGATGCTTTGCTTCCGATATTTCAACGGTATCGCAACAAAAAGATGAGTATCGGTATCGAACGTTTGATAATTTAATATCAACTAATTACATTAAATTTTTTTTTATTTATTAATGTCCACATTACATTTTAATTACATTAAAAGTAAATTAATAAAAAAATCGAATTTAAAGTAAATAAAATACATGATAATGAGTAATAAATCAAATTATGTCGTAGTACGATATTTCAAACGCAGGGGATAAAGGATAACCGTCAATTGAGGATTACCTACATTCTTCATCAATTTCCATAATAAAACAAAAAAAAAAATAATATTTTTTTTATTTTAAGAAACAAGAAAACGTTTTTAAAGAAATAAAACTGACGTTTTATAACACTAATAAATCACTTTTTTTTTCTTCTAAAAAACCTGATTTAATAATCAGAGGTGTTTCGATACCGATACCTTTGGTATCGATACTTTTAATGAGATATTATCGGAGTATCGATACTTTTATACCAGTATGGTATCGATACCAGATATCGGATCGAATCCAGTATCGCAAGGTCCCTACCCCTGCCCTAGACTATCAAGCGGCTTGATCAAATGCTTGAGGCTCCTATTGATGGGCGCTTCAAGCGTACTTCAATCAACACCTAAATCTTTTGATCAAACCTCTCATCAGTTGAAGCTGAGAAGTGGAGGAATGTGGAGCGTATAATAGTGTCAAATGTAGATTTGGGCTTCCTGGCCATTGTAATACCAAAGCGAAGGTTCGGGGATGTTGTCTGTAGACGTCCCTGGCAATTTTTTAACCTCGATGGCCTTGAACTCCCTGTTGAAGTTTGTTCTGAGGACATTAATTTTTTGTTTCACACTGAAATCGGGTTTTATCTTTTTCAATGCTACCACGATTTTTTTATTTCTATTAAAATAATCTTTACTCTTCACTTTCCACAATTCCGGACAATATAAATCAATCAATAAACTGATGAACTCCCGCTCCGAGTTTTCGGGAACCTCACATTCCGAAGTGGACGCCATGCCCAGTGGTCTCGAACGTCATTGAGCGAAATCGGTAGAGCTGCCAACTAAAATCTGTACATTTGTACCTAAAATCGGTATATGACAAAAAATATATACAATTTTCAATCAAATTCGTTTATTTAACAAAAAATACACTTATTATTATATTATAATAACAAAAATAAATTTTCAACATAAAAATCAACTTACAACATAAAAATATGAGGTTTAACATAAAAATCTACTTGCAACATAACAATATAATAACGTAAAAATCAGCGTACCTACTAACTTACATCTAACACACTTATTATATTAATATACCATATTATGGCAATTATTAATTTGCCAGCGTCAAGTTAAAGAAAGACAAAAACTGGAAATTTAGAGATTTTTAAAGTTAAACAAGTTGCACACCAAAAACGGAAATCTAACAAATTAAATTATTTTTCATAATGTTTCGGAACGTACCAATATTCTTTGGCCATAGCTACAGATATTTTAAAATTAATTTCTAAGTCATAACAATTAGCATTCATAAAAAGTCGTTTTGAAAGCAGTAGGCTAGTGATTGACTCAGTAGACAGCCTATTTCTCTGTTTTGTTTTCATAATATTAATTTCAGAAAATATGCGGTCAACATTGGCAGATGAATGGGGGAGTGATAAAATATTAAACATAAAAGTAGTTAACAAGGGAAACATTTGATTCTCATCGCCACGCTTTAGCTAACTTACTTCAATCACAATTTCTTAGAATGCGCCACTCTGTATCAATCCGCAATAACTCTGCTCATTCATACTTGCTGTAAGGCGATTCCACGTAACAATAAACATACATGAAAAGGGTTGCCAACACAAAATTGTGAAATCGGTAGAAAAATCAGGAGAATTTCCACGTATTTTCTGAAATCTTGGAAAAATCATTGCATTTCGGTAGTAGAGTCCATTTCGGTAGAAATACCGAAAAATCGGTAGGTTCCAGACCACTGGCCATGCCTTCCACCTCTTGACTGATGCAATGCTTGATGAAAATTCCCCTAGACTATCAAGCGGTTTGACCATCCGCTTTTTATCAATCACCGTCAATGCTTGTCTCAAGCGTCAAACGGGTTTCTAAACTATCAATCACGCTTGATACAATCAATTTGCTCAAGCTGCTTGATAGTCTAGGGCCTCCCTTAGCCGGTCATGCGATTAAAAACCGCCATAAACTTGATTTGAAAAATTTAAGTATAATAGAAAAACAAAGAATTTAAGCAACAGGATGATAGAAGAGAATATTCACATTATAAAAAAAATAATATAAAAAAGGTGATCAATAAGAAAACAGAAATAAAACATATGAATTATATATATTTTAATTTATTAGAAACTTTAAAGTGATAGTTGGGCTCAGGTTAGCCATGCGAGTTAAAGCGTTGACCTTTATCTCACATGACAAACCTAGAATGGCGAGTTCGATTCTCGCCTGGGCAAAGGAAATTATTTAGTGACGAAATTCATTAAATAACATCCTAAAATCCCACCCTGGCTAGAAAATGGTGGTAACCTGTAGATAACCCGTTCCAATTAGCCTGAGTTGCAAATAGTGGACGTTAATAAATAATAATAAAGTGATAGTTGATCAATTATAAATTTATTGTTTACGACTTTCACTACACTTGATAAGGGATAATTGATATATTTTTATTTCGTGACATCTCGATATAAATCAGCTGACATGACCCGCCATACTCCGACAAGCACGGCTAGTGGAAGGTCATAGAAAAAGATGTAGCCGCTAGTTTAGTACCTTTGTGTAGTAGAACTTCTCCTGATGAGACGTCATTTGGACGCGAAACTAATTGAGAAAAAAAAATTAATTTGAGTAATCATTTGAAGTGTTAATATTTTTTTTTTTTACCCTACATCAAAATGAAGACTTTTACCCCTCCCGCCTCCTCCTGAAGATTTAATGGAATGATGGTGTAAATCTGAAATTGTAATATTTCATAAGAAGGATGACTCTTGAAATTCTCAAATTAACGCCCTATTAATTAAATGTGTTCTATCAAAATTACTCTCTTAAGCCTTTCAACGAAGATTAAAACCATACCTAAAGTAAAACCAGCCAGCTCACGAAGCAGGATTTCGAAAATCCTCAGTCCCATCCGGTCTAGAAAAGGAAGGAGATTTAAAATTGAAGTTTTCGTTTTGTTTATGGAATTATAATAGTTATCAGTTTATATACGGTATGCGGACCTCTGTAAGCATTTTAAAAACAAGAGCATTTTTCGTTAGATTAAAATGATGGGGGGGGGCGGAGATTTAATACAAAAGTTGCTCTAGGGCAAATGTTTTGTAATTTAACTTTCTATATTCTTTAAAAAATTAACAGTTTAACCTTCAGCGTGGTTGGTTAACTTTATATGCAATTTAAACTCTTTTAGTTTTTAAGATTATAGTCATCCTCTGGAATAATACAGGAATGTAATGTTATCAGGACTTATTACAGTGTTGACTTTAATGTTTTTTCTCACTGGTTTTTAAGAAATCCAATGTATTTTCTCCTTAAATTTCTCTCTAATCTGTTTTGCCTCTTGGATATTCCGAATTTTTCGTGTTACAAATTTCTTTTTAAATGTGGTTTACATAGTCTATATCTTGACGGTAACTTTAAATGATAATGAGGAAATGTTTAACTTATTTCTTCTTTGAACTGTTAATCCTATTCTTTAGAGGGACTAGTTATTAGGGGAATATTTTTAAACGTTAAGCATTATGAATTTTATGCGGGATTCATTCTCAGGTGACAATAAGAAAAGAAAGCTCCCGTTTTCTAGAATAAAGGATATTAACTTCTTTCAAACAGGTAATGATTGTAGTGTTGGAACTACTGGTGGAGTTTGTCAGTGTATTACATAATTTAAGACAAACTAAATGTGCTAAGAAATTCTGAACTTGTTTTCCCAATACCAAAATTAGTTTCTTTTGTTTTTTTTTTTCTGTATGATATATTGAGTCATTCCAAGCTCATCCTTTTCTAGGGTATACCTACAATCTGTGTAAGAAATTTTCAGACACCCTCAAAATATTTTCAAAACAATAATAAGAAATTCTGTCTCAATTAAAAAACAAATAATCTCTAAACATTTACACTAGAAACTAAAATTTGAAGGTCATAATAATTTATTATGCACATGCAGTCCATTGGTGGTGGAAGTGAAGGATTCTAATTGAGTTTCCTTTAAAAATCTTCAAGTCTCACTTTGCCACTTAATGCAGAGCCGAAATCTTTAAGGGTACTCTCAGAACTGAGCCCTCTGGGTGGTGTAATATCAAAAGCCTAATAAATTGTATTACACTACAGTATTACTTGTAAAAAAATTTGCCTGTAGGTTGTACTATACTAAATAGTTTGCCGCTCTTTGGATGCTCAAGCCAAAATGTTTAATGGATTCCCTAGTTTTAATTTACTGAAATTAAAAGTTATGAAAACTGTTTATATACCTGGTTAAGATTATCAGCTGATCATGAGTACACTGGAGGAAGTCAAAACATTATCCTAGATATTAAAATATTTTTGTAATTTGAATTTTGTTTGTATGAAGTATCATACATTATATAATATGGATATGAACTGTTGAAAATGCTTTCCTAGTGAGTTTTAATAATATATTGCAGTAACTATTATTACAAAAAAGTCCATTTCCAGCTGCTCCATTTGATGACAGAGGAAGGCAATAGATTAATATGTGGTATTTGAAATAGGCAAAGGGGTTAATTAATTATTGAAATGTGTATAGTATGTAAAGGATGGAGCACACAAAACTTAAATAAACTCCCACGTTAGAGAGATACTCTGCATGTAAACAGGAAAAAGGGGTTTATGAGGGTAAATATGCAAACTGATTAAAGCAACTTTATTGAGTTTGGAGAAATGGCTAAGAAAGAGGATGTCTGCTTAGTAGGTTGGTAACCTTAGTAATTCGTGTGGTAGAGGATCTGCATAAATAACAGAAGGGCAAAGATTCTAATCCTAGAAGAGTCAAAACATTTTGAAAGCAAGTAATATAAATTATGGGTTGAAAATTGTAATAAATTAAGTTATAAGCAAGGGAATATATTCATTAAACTAATTTGGGTTGCCATGAGTTGATAAGCACAGTGGAGTCATTGATAACAAAGTTGATTCTAATTTTGATTTAGCTACATTTAGGAGCACAAAAGTAGGCTATTTTTTAATGAAGTTTTTTATTTTATTTTTTAAAAAAAATTTAGTTATTCTAATTGCATGTAATCCTTATTTGAGATTATTTGACAAATTACCACTTTAGCCGCTAATGCCTCGGAGGGCAAAACTTCTGCTTTATGAAATAAAAGAATAAAGAAATGCTGTTTTGAGTCCTAAAGATTCTTTCATTTGTCCTGAATTAGTTATTCTATTTCATTGTGGCCAGCCACTCATGAACTTCATTTTTAAAATTTGTTCCTTTTGAGCCATTATAAAACAAATTCCATTTATTTTTTTAGTAAGAGAAGGATCAAGAAGCTATGGAGCTAAGAAGGCAAATACTGGTATAACACCAAGACAAAGTGTCGGGAGAAATTTTACAGGAAGCAGTGGTTCTTCCTTCATTGGAAGAACTATCATTAGACCGGTAAGGAAATCCACCGCCACTACAGATTATAGCTTCAGGCGACCTGCGTCCTCTGGTACTAGTCTTCTTGGAGGATCTGCTTTCAGTAAGCCTGCCCCACGCAGTCTTAGGTATCAATTTGTGCTTCTTATTTGAGCTAGTCAGTTCGTTTAATTTTTATTTATAACTCTGAAGAGTCTTCAAATTCAGAAACAAAATAGTTTTAAAGTTACTTTAAAACAATGCTTTTCCCCTCAGATATATTTGAATGTTATACTAAGGTTGGTCAAGATTAGTTATCTATACTTACCACCCTGTTCTAGCCAGGGTGAGACTTAACTATTTTATTTAATGAGCTCATAAATTAAAAAATTTATAAATTTATATTGCTCAGGTGGGATTGAACCCTTGATACAAGATTTATCAAATGCATTAACACCTTATCTCATATAAATACCCAGAGCAGCCTCAAATATTATAAAGAATAAGAGTGATGAGAATTTCATAGTTGTGAAGGCAATTAGCCATGAAGAGGGGAAGTTTTAACAGATTTCCCTCAGGCTATCTGCCTGATCAGCTATTGAGGTTGTACTCAAGGTGCAATTTCCAAAACATTTCTTCAAAAGTCCATCGATCCTACCCAGGAGGTAACGAAAATGAGGTCCTTTCAAAATTGTATATATATATGACTGTCAACACTCTAGCAGTTGCAATTTTTGTCCGATCATTACCAAACTCGATATTTAAATGTTTTATGTAAAATTGAAGACGAAGTTCGTTAATGGCTAAAATCCGACCTGCGTTTTTTTGATAACTGAAATACTAATCGTGTAATTTAAATTTCCTTGTTTTCAATCCTTAGTAACTCTCCCTCCCCTGTTATGTCTCTTCTAAGTATTTGTTTTTTATATAGAAATAGAGAATATTTACAAGTATAAGTTTTGTATACCTGCACGTGGGAAATCTTCTTAGTTTACACAGCCCCTGCGTGACGGACTTTTTATATAATTAGTAATGATATTTACATATATTATTGCTTTCAAATTTAACAGCATTGATAATAGATCCTATTATATGCTTTGAAAGAAACTATCCAGAACAAATAGTAAACATTGAAACAAAAAAAAATGCATGAAGGCTGCATAGGCTACATAATTATAAATATCAAGAAACCATCATTAAAAGAAATTAGATGCTTTTTGCCCCAAAGGATCCATGCCAAAGGAGACTCAAATATATCTGAAGGAAATGGTCTTAGACACCAGCTGTTTATCACTTCTGGTTGATTATTATAGTAGACCATCTTGGAATCATTAATTGCCATTTTTATGGTCGATAGTTATTTTGATTATATTTTTTATCTTTTATTTATTTTAAAATAATTAATTTAATGGGGTTGACATTAAAGTAATTTCAGTTTTTAAAATAAAATAAAACTCAATTTTTTTTATACAAAAAATTAACTTTAATCAGTCAAATATCTTTCATTTTGTTTGATGACCTATTCCCATCTTCTTGGTAACTTCATGATCCTACGCTCTTAGAATTTCTGGTACTTAACAGCAAAAAACTCAACCAAGTGCGATTGGCCAACTTGGCTTTTGATTAGATTTGTACTAGTTCATCAAGCCATGATCTTTTTCGATTACCTTTATTGTAGACAAACTATTTTTCATCGCCAGGGATAATTCGTTTATAAAATGAGTTTATGTTTGAAATGCATGCCACAAATATTTATTTATTGAGTTAGGTGAATTTCTTTCAATCCAAATATCAAACTTCTTAACAAGTGCAAGATGTCTTTATGATTTTGAATTGTTGTGTGTGATACATTTAACTGATTTGCAATATCTCGCAGTTATATGATGATTCGATTCTATTATGGCTTTCATTTGATGATCATGAACTTCAGAATGTTGGTCATCTTTCAATAAAAAATCTCCAAAACAAAATTTTTTTAACCATTTCTGACACGTGCATTCTGTTTAACAGTCAACACGATAAACTTCACATATCTCTTTGTGAGGCTCATATCCACTGGTGCAAACTGAAATCACTTTCTTACCAACCCAATATATTATTATGTTAACAATTACAATTTTTCTGGTACATTTAAACCATTATGTATAATTTATTTTAATTATGAACATATTTTCTAAATTAAAAAGAAACTGTTACGACTATTAAAATAATTATTGGTCATGCTTTGTGTTGAGTAAGCAATTAAATGTATTTGAGCAGCTCAAATTATTTCTTTGAATACATTTTCTAATTGTTTTTGTTATTGTGGTTTATTAAATATGCACATAACCTATTTATTCTTTAGAAACTAACAAGATTTTATTCTTTCTAGTTCGAAGCCATCAACAGGAGATGGAAGTTTTTTTAGCTCTCTTCTTGACTCACCACCATCAAAACGTATTAAGTCACATTCATCTGCAAATTGGAATTTTTCGAATAGAAATGAAAACATCATATCTGGTTTGTCTCCAAACACTTCTGATGTTAGTAGAACATCAACTTCATATAGATTTTGTCATCTATTAAAATTTCACTTTTATCTCCATCATTTTTAAAAAAAAAATAATAATTTCAATAATAAATATATTATTTACTAGACTTTTAATTCAATTTGTAGATACAGTACCAGCAGTGTGCAACCGATGGCAGATTTGAACATAACAGGAGTTTATTTATCGAAAAAATGGCTGAAGATAAATGTTCTGAATTCAGGGTACCTATGACTGAATTTTTTTTTATTTTAATTGAAAAATTCTAATTATTGATAAATGTATTCAACAGTTATTTAATAAATAGCATTTTTCTCATTGAAATTATTGCTTTCAGAAATCCTATCAAGAAAATGCAGTTTATGGTAAAAATGTGCATAGTAATAGTTTTTTCAAAGAGAATTCTACTGAAGAACCAACAAATCTTTTTCAGGTGTTAAATTGATCTTTTGCTTATATTTTATTACGTTAAAACAAAAGGACCTTGTTTACCTTGTCCCTATTAATCTAACATTTTGAATTATCCGGAACTGAATGTGTTCAACTTATGAATTCTTAATTTTTTAATTATTCTAACTCAAATAATTGGATGAGGTGAGTTGCTACAGTAAAATTTAGGGAATATAACAAGGACACTTGGGACAGGTTGAGTTTAAAGTGAATTGTACATGTTAAAA
Source organism: Riptortus pedestris (assembly GCA_019009955.1). Classification (NCBI taxonomy): domain Eukaryota; kingdom Metazoa; phylum Arthropoda; class Insecta; order Hemiptera; family Alydidae; genus Riptortus; species Riptortus pedestris. Next base: position 17,965,769 of record CM032232.1, read on the forward strand.
TAGTTGTTATAGTTATGTATACTGGTTTCTTTTAATTAAATATTCAGACTATTCTGAATAAATATGAAATTACATATACTTTAACATGGGTGTTCATTACAGAATGGAAGTAAGAAAAGTTACAGTGCAGCCAACGTTTCAGAAAATATATTTCTTTTCTGAAACATTGGTCACTTTGTGTTAACCAAGTTTTCTATTAACCTAATATGTGGATGAAATAATAAAGTACCTGCAATTATTTTAATAAAATTTAGTAGTGGCACAATACATTAGCATTCTGATATTATATTTAAATAGTTGAACTGCAGAACAAAACTTCACTGCCTTCTTCTGTATATTAAAAAGAATATGGCTTCTACTGTTTCCTATTTATACAATAATAATTATAACATTGTTTGTTTTAACATAAAATTCCCTTCAGTTCACACTCAAAATTGTTTGTTTTAATATAAAATTCCCTTCAGTTCACATTCAATGATCTTCTATTAATCTAAATTCAAAACTTAAATGGTGGTACATTTTTATGTTATTTTCAAATTTCAGAGAAGTCATGAGGAGCATGTTATACAAGATAATAATCCTCCCGAAGCAATGCTGTTTATTGAAAAAAATGCAGAGGAAAAGTGTAGTGAATTCAGGGTAATTTATTTTGAAACATATTTTTTTCTAAGTACCTACTGTTTTCAATTATCATGTGTACCAATAAAAAAAAATGAAGGATTTTTTAAAAATAATTATTTGGAAATCCCACAACTTTGGTTTTCTCTACAGAAGTTTTGCCTACAGTTTCAAAAATTATTGTTCATTAGTTATCAACCATTTAAATTACAAGATTTTAATAGCTTGTCTATCTGATGTTTTTATACACATCTACTCTAATGCCTTTGGAGCATGCATACTTGCAAATATCCCTCGCCCTTTATCTTAGCTAGTATCATGAGGTTTCATTTCTTTTTCTTTACAACCCGCCATTAAAAAAAGTGACTGCCCTTTGGAATTTGCCAGTTAAAGTTCTTCATTTTACAAAAAAATTATGTTCCAAGCCTTCATTTAGAAAAATGGTTTCAACCGTCAGTCTAGTGTATTACCTCCTTGTGGTGAGACTCAAGCAATTCTGTAACGACACTGCAGGGATTTTATATGTAGGAACTATGCATGCATCCTTGGGGTGGCAGCTGTATCTGTGGAACAATGGCTAAATTCTTGATATAATGTGGGCAGGGGTTATTGAAAACCATAAGAATTTTCCTTTATAGCTCAACGAATTTACAAAAATAATACTATACTTACTGATCATGGGAACAAGACAAAGGTTTTTGTAGGGCAGATGGATCAGTAAGGGTTCTTTGGCAACGAGTAAAACCCTTACTAAAGGATCAACTTCAGAACTTGGAATAGGGTCCTCTAGAAAATATATCTCTTGGTGATATCGCATTGAAAATATTTGATTGTATCTCAAAAGTAAAGTTCCGATGAGAAAAATAAGTCCTATTTAAGCTTTAAATAAAGTGTTTCTTAAAGGTGTTATTGCTAATGTTGGATAAGTAGTAGTGTGGGGGGTACTAAAGGCTGAGAATTAAACAAATCAAATATATAATTTAATATTTAAGTTTGAGGAATATGATATAGGAACAATAATTCAATTTTAACAAGATTGTATATTTTATTTTACAATCCGCAGCTTATTTATTTATATAGCAACTGTTTTGGCTTATCCAAAATTCCTCATATATGGTAATTATAACTATAGAAGTTAAACTACTTCAAACAATGGTTACAAAATTTAATTAGTCATACTTTTGCAGTTTTGATTAAATATAAATATCTGAAATGTTCGTTATCTTATTGATAAGGAATTAAATAACTTTAATTTGTTTTATTTAACTTTAATTCTTAATTCTAGAGAAGTCATGGTATTCAGGAGGATATAATACAAGACAATAATCCTTCTGAGACAATGTTGTTCATTGAAAGAAATGCAGAGGAAAAGTGTAGCCAACTCAGGGTAATTTTTTTTCGAATATTTTTTTTATTTTTTTGCTCATCAAGAGTTACATTTTTGTGGTAAAATTAAATACAGAATTTATTATTTTTAATATTCTTTTAAATACGTCCACATTTTGCTACTATGACTAATTGGGATAGGTTATCTAAAGGTTATCACCCTTTCTAGCCAGGGTGGGACCAAGGAAGTTATTTAATGGGTTTGTCACTAAATAAATTCCTATTGCCCATGCGGGATTCGAACTCGACAATCTTGGTTTACCATGTGAGATGCCAACACTTTAATTAACATGGCTAACTTTGGCCGCCATACAAAATTTATATGAAGTAGCAGTTTTTAGCTCTTAGGTATTAGTCTACTGTTCCTGTATTAAATATTCATTTTACCATTAGTTACAGAGTCTTTTTTTTATGTTATCATTCTATAACTACAAAAATTGAAAGTTTGCCTAAGACATCGTTAATGATTTTTAATTTTGTTTGGCCAATTATGTGATTTTAATTACCAAGATATATTTATTTACTCTTTACACATCATCAATTTATGATTAACTCTTGAGTATTTTTAAAATACTTGCTAATTAGTGACTACTGACAACAGTGAAACACTTTACCTACATTAATTATTCTTTTCACCTTCTATAATACCGATTAACTTTTTTTTTCATCAGCCTTAAAATATATTTATTTTATGTTTACAGGAAGACATTCAAAAGATGAGGCTACAGCATAGGTCTATTACTCCCGAAGGTACTATTCGACATATTGAAAGTGATTCATCAGTGAAATATAATTCAATTGTCACTCCGTCAGCTAGAACAACTTTGGCTTATGGAACAGGTAGTCTTAGAAATACTTCTATTTTACAGACTCCAAGACCATCTCCAATTATCCGTTCAACGCCTTTCACTCCTAGTCAGAGAGATCATATGCAGTCTCCTGATCTGTGTGAATCTCCTGAGGTGCCTCAGAGAATCGATGAAAGAGATGGTGGTGATTCGATTTCTCCCAGTGACACTCCCCCAAGGCACGAACCTCTGTTGTATGCCAGAAAATCTCCAATTCCAACTACACCTACAGCATTATGTCGACCTCCTGAAATGTCCCCATTTAAAGACATGTCTCGAAGTCACTTACCTTCAAGTTCTTCCTCAAGTCTCAATGTCAATGTACAGCCCAATGCGCATTTACCTTCTTTTAATTCTCCTCAGCACAATGCTAACAAGAGCTTCTTTCCAGGTAATAATTTATATATTTTAATTAATTTCTCCTTATGACTTATTATCGTCTCAACCTGTTCAAAACATATGGAGAAGATATTAGTTGAGTAAACTTCACCCAGGAAAACATTCTATTGCTCCTTCTAGAAGCAGTGATGATAATCATATTTCCATAGTGTGATAGTGAATGTTACATGCTTTAATTGGTCAAGCATCTATAACTAGCAACTAGAGCCTTTGATAACATTTACAATATATAACAATATAAGTGGAGACAATTAGAAAAGTTTTCATTTGACCTAGTACTGATAGCCAAATTTTTAATAATTCAGTCCTAATAGCACAAAATGCTATTAAACGAGAAATATATTGATTGCAAAAATTGAAACTAACATTTAACTGTAATAAAAATATCCAAACAGAGTAAAAAAAGTCTGTCACGCAGGGGCTGCATAAACTAAGCAGATTTCCCACGTGAAGTTTTACAATAGAGAAATTTCAAGAGACCCGAGCAATCAAGGAAACGGCCTAACGAGCTTTTGGCAGGAAAGTCACTCGTCCGTTAGCCGTCAATTTAATAAAAATGCAAATATCTCAGTTAATATTCAAGATAGAGAATAAATGTATATAACAATATTTATAGTAAATGTAATTTGCAATATGATTGATTCTGTACAATTTTTCGATCCGACGTGTAGTAACGGAGATATTTCGAAAATCCTCCCCTCTAATTCCCCCTTCCCACTGGTCCGATTTCAGCCGTTAACGAACTTGATCATTCTTTTTACATAAAACGACTAAATATCGAGTTTGGTAATGATTAAAGAAAAATTGCGACCGCTAGAGCGGTAACAGACAAATATATATATATATATATATATATATATATATATATATATATATATATATATATATATATATACAGTTTTGAACGGACCTCATTTTCATCATCTACTAGGTAGGATTGATGGACATTTGAAGAAAAATTTCGAAAATTCCATCATGAGTACAACCTCAATAGCTGATTTCCCTTAAGGGAAATCTGCTAATAGCTTTAGTCATATAGAAGATAAATTAAAATCAACAGATACCAAATATAATGGGTATAAAATAAACTGTATGGATTGCATTTATCTTTTAAGATTTAGACTACACTTCATTAGGGATAATCAATATATTTTTATTTCATGACATATCAATATAAATCAGCTGACTTGACCCACCATACTTTGTAAGCCATTCTCCGACTAGTACAGCTAATGGGAAGATTGAAAAGATGCAGTTGTTAGCTTAGTTCCTTTGTGTAGTAGAACTTCTCCTGATGAGGCGTCTTTTAAACGCGAAACTAGTTGAGAATTAAAAAAGATTTGTTAGAGCAATGTTAATGGCTCTACCTGTTGGATAGTAACAATTCCTTTGAATGAGATCTTAGAATATAAAATTTCTTGAACAAAGTCAAAACTTAATAAGGGTATTGTTGCGAAATATGCATCCATTGGTTTACTTTAATTATGTAAATTTAATCATTTATTTGAAAAGTTCAAAGAAAATTAGGTCCTCCCTGCAAAGATTGGGGTAGATGGACTCTGGATAAGTCTAGAGATAAGTCTAGAACCTTCTAGACAATGAACCGAGCTCCGACCAGCCAATGGGTGAGTTGGCGGCTCAAATCTAGTAGAGCCAATACTGAGCTTATAAGACAGCCTCCTCAACTGTGCAGTTTTAGTTGAACATCAGTGATTCGAGGGATTGTGAGTTATTGTGCTGTGTAATAAGAACATAAAGTTAAAAGTGTATATTTTGGTTAGTAGTCAAAAATAATTTATCAAGTGTGCAAAAGTGAGTATTGGTTGTCAAATAAACTGTGTAAGGATAACAATGTTAAAGTTTTTGTATTTAATTTTGCAATCCAACATAACTATAATAATTAACGTTTATTATTTTTTTAATAATAAATTATTATTCCTTTTATTTTTAGTGTCTTAAAGGAACTTACTATTTATACACTTAACATATTGAACGTTATTTATGTTAGATTTTAATAAATGTATTTTTTATCTGGTCCAGTACTATGAAATTGTACTGCATGACCCACTGTCTGGGAGTAGTTTCAGTCGGATGGTTTCTGTTGATGGAATATTTTATTGTGTACATTTCCTTGTTATTAAAATTTATTTATATATATTGAAAGGATTCTTTTAATTTTATTGCACCTTAAAAACTTTTATAAGTCACAAAATAAAACATTTAATCTGTCTACCCCTGTCTAACAAATGTTTGTGTCCTGTAGATAATCTTTTTCAAAGTGATAAATGTTGTTTTAATTTATAAAATAGAATAATAAATAAGTCATGTATGTCCATTCGCTTATGTTTTGTTGGTTTTAGATAGTGATAAGCCTGGTGACAAATTATCAACAGGAGAGTCATTCTTCAAAATTCCTGAACTACCAACGACATCTGCTTCAGACCAATATGATACATTATTCACAACTCCTGGAAGAGTGAAGGCTCTGCCTCGCATTACTACGCCTCAGCTTTTTCTGCCCTATAATAAGTATGCTACTTAATATTTCATTACTAGGTCATAGTCAGGAGATGGTATGATGTATCTCTTTACCCAAAGTTAATTAAAATATGGTAAAATGGTATAGTGTGAAGTCTTAACATTTTATTACTCTTGGCATAAATATCCTGGAGTTTTGAATAAAATTTCTTCTGAACCCCAAAACAAGTCCCTCATTCCTCCAAAACACTACTGTTTACTTGCATATAGTTAAGTTATTCTCGACTACATTTTATATTCCGACGATAACCATTTCAAATGAAGTATGTTTACAAAAATAATGTTTGTAGTAGTTTTATTTTTAATATTGATGTATTTTTCTAAAATATGATTATTAAAAATAAGATATGTTCATTAAAAAAAAAGATTGCTTCTTCATTTGGGATTTATTAAATTTTAATTTTATTGTATTACACCTTGAAGCCCCTGACGAGGCGGGAAACGGTCCACATCCCTTGCGAGATGGACATTTAGAAATTTCAACTGACATCAATTATGTAACTATGTAGAATAATAAAATAATAATCACAGAAACATGATTGAAGTATGACTTTTTAGCAAGGTGAATTAAACTGATGCTTCTAATAAACAAAACATATTTGCATGGGTGGAAAAACTCTAAGAATCTATTATCAAAATAAAATTTTAGAAATCTATAATAAAAATGTATAGAATATTTTCAAGGAACCAAAGAATTGTTCAAGAGATAGTCTATTTGCATTGTATTGTTAAGATGTAACATAGGACATCGCTCCCCAGCTATAGCGCGTTTCACTTCGAGATGGCAGTAGATCTTGTGCGCTGTTGCCAAATCTCACTCAAATCCGCCAAATTTCTGAAAAACTCGGGAAAAATTCTGAAATGTGCAGAATTTAATCTTCTATCGGCCTATACTAAGAATAAATAAATCAACAAAAACAAGATACACAATCGAAATAAATTGTATTGTGCCAATTTTTTACCTAAAAAATTTAATGGAAATTCTTGTTTCTCTCGTCACTGCGATCATATTTTTTAAGATATTTGTTTGAAATTCTATACGAAGTTAGTTTATGTTATCTATATTCGTTACAAGGAACAATTTTTTTTAAAAATGTCATTCCTTATCATGTTTTTTCCATAATAAAAATAAAAATTGTGAAATCCAATTTTAAAAAAGTAGCCTGCGGGGAATTTTCGTTCTATAATAGTTTATTATGTTTTGTCATAATCCTTTTAAAAAGGACAGTTCAAATTTATTTTTGAGCCTCCTCCGAACATTATGGGTCGATTACAACTGATGCAATTAATGTTTATATGTTGTGCGAGCGTCGCGGCGGCAAGAGGAGAGCTGGACCCCCTGGCTCTCTCCCGCCTGCTCTGCCGTTCAGCTACCCAAGCCTGCATACAAATTTCAGTTTAATAATAAAAACGACAAGTTACTCTATGGTTTGGTATTTTATTATTTTCAAATTTTTTTGTGCTTCTGTGAAATGTTATTTTCTTTCAAAGTTGTAAGGAGGATGGCAAAATAATGTTTAGAATACATTGTTCTCCAAACGTTTACATTTTTTTAAATAACACCTAATGTAAGTATGGAAACATATTTCTAATAATTCTCTCTTTCCTTAACATGACATTCTTGTTTTACAATACAATGGTCCTTTAGTTATACCTGCTAATCAAGGGTTGATGCGTTGGCCAGTGATGGAGTATTACCCACGGGGTTATTCCCCCTACCTGTTTGGGACAACATTTGACCCTCTCGGAGTCAATAAGCAAGCTTCCTTACAGCAAATATGATCATTACAGTTTATGCATTTGCCACGTACACATCCAGTTCAGTGAAGTTTTACAAGTAGTCCTTTCAATTTTTTTGGTCATCTATTTGTGATAAAATCCGATAGGATTTCGTATAAGGGTTAGGACATTTAGTTGCGCATCCGATTTTCGTTGAAGATGGCTGAACCTGGAACTTCATCAGCAGTTCAAAAGCGACGAAAACAGGGGGAACAACTTCACAGCAAAGAGCAAGGTATAGTTTTCAACGTATATAACTACTTCAGACGGAATTACACTGTGAACAAAGCTGTGAACGAAACATGTAATGCCACGGGAGTTTCAAAGCGAACTGTTTATAGGATAATTAAAAGAAGCAGCCAAGGCCCATTCACAACTCCCACAAAGAAAAGAAAATGTCTAAAAGTTCAAAGAAAGGATTCTCGATTAGTCAAGTATGATTCTTTTGTATTATCGGCTATCCGCCAGAAGGTTCACAGCTTTTATTTCCAGAACATTCCCCCGACTTTGAATTTATTATTAACCAACATGAAATCGGATGAAGATTTGCCTAAATTTTCTCGAACAACACTGTATAGGACACTCGTCGATATTGGTTTTGCCTTCGAAAAAAGAAAGAACAACGCGTTACTAACTGAGAAAGATGAGTTGATTTCGTGGAGGCATAAATATTTACGAAGTATCCGGAAAGCAAGAGCGTGCCGCGACGCTCCCACAACATATAAACATTAATTGCATCAGTTGTCAGCGTCCCATAATGTTCGGAGGAGGCTCAAAATTAAATTTGAATTGTCCTCTTTAAAAGGAGTATAACAAAACTTAATAAACAATTATAGAACGGAAATTCCCCGCAGGCTACTTTTTAAAAATAGGGTTTCTCAATTTTTATTTTTATTATGGCAAAAACATGGAAAGGAATGTCGTTGAAAAAAAAATTGTTCCTTGCTACGAATAAAGATAATATATACTAACTTCATGTCGAATTTCAAACTAATATCTTAAAAAATAAGATCACAGTGACGAGAGAAACAAGAATTTCCATTAAAAATTTTATGTAAAAAATGGACAAAAAACAATTAATTGCAAAAACAGATTTTATTTTCTTGATAAATTTTTAGCATAGGCAGATGGAGCGATAAATTCTGAACGTTACAGAATTTTTCCCGTAAAAATTGGACAACTTTGAGATATAGCGGCAACGCCGCACGGAGGGAGGAGGACAGAGCTATCTAGCGAGGCATATGCAAGAGGGAGACAGAGCACCCCATTGAAAATACATACTGCCATCTCGAAGTGAAACGTTCTATAGAAGTGCTAAGGATGGCTGTATCACATTCTAAGTAATGGCTTGTCTTGGCAACAACACATCGTTCAGCTGGAAAATAATTCCAGTTCTTAAAAACTGATGCCAATGAACAAAGATGCTAATCGTTTTATTGTCCTACTACAACGATCTTCCAGTAAGACACAGACCTACAATTAATACTAACTAACTAAAGAATTCCTCCTTCCAGATCGACCTCTAGTAAGCCAACACCTTCACAGACCAAGTCAAGTGAGAAGACTCCTCAGACTTCTTCAATGGAATCATTTTATGTAATTAGTAAGTCATTTAAAATTTGTATTATTACCAAGTTTTTTTAAAATTAAACATCTTAGAAATTAGATGTCACCTGACCAAGACATTGTAATCCCTATATAGTAAAAGTCCGTCATGCAGAGGCTGCTTAAACTAAGCAGATTTCCAACATACGCCACATATTTGCATTTATTTCACATAGTAAAAGTTCAATGTGAACAGTATTGTTATTTAAGCTTCAAATAAAGTGTTTCAGGATATAACAGGTTATTGTTAATAGGACATGAGTAGGAGTTGGGTTTAACTGAAGAGTGAAAACTAAAAAAGGAAAATATCTCGGTTAATAATCAAGAAAGTGAAAAACGTACTTAACTACATTTATAGAACATTTCATTTGTAATAATACTGGTTTTATACAATTTTTCAATCGATGCATAATAAATGGCATATTAAAAGTTTTCCAAATTCCTCCCTGTAAATGTCCCCTCCCCTGTTTATATATATGTGTGTGTGTGTGTGTGTGTGTGTGTATATATACAATTTTGAACAGATCTCATTTTCATCATCTCCTAGGTAGGATCGATGGACATTTGAGGAAATGTTTTGAATGTGTCATGTGTATAACCTCAATAGCTGATTTCCCTTAAGGGAAATCTGCTAAAACTCTGATGTGGGAACTACAACATCCTTGTGCTCCTTTTGAATTAAATAAACAAAATATTAGGGTTCATTTCATTTCAAATAATTTTGTTTGAAAGTGACAAGTGATATCTCCATTCCAATACATTTGATCAAGGAATGCCTTATTGTTAGAATCAAATTTACAGATCTTTTCAAGATAAACAAATTGTCTATGCATTTTTTTTTGTATCTCTAAGAGGTATTGGTGAAAGTTGTAATTTATTATTTCCAATTAAAGACAAGGTTAAGTACTCAACTGGATGTTACAACAATCCCAATTATTAACGTTCAACATTCTAGGACCAGTGATTTTTTCCTTTATACCAATAAATTAATGGATTTATAATATGAATCCATTAATTTATTTGGGGGCTCAGGTTAGCCATGTGAGTTAAAGGGTTGGCTTTAATCTCACATGGTAAACCTAGAGTGGCGAGATGTCTTAGGCAAACTTTCAATTTTTGCAGTTATAGCATGATAAAATGAAAATAAGACTCTGTAACTAATGGTAAACTGAATATTTAATACAGGAAAAGTAGACTAATACCTAAGAGACAAAAAATGCTACTTCATATAAATTCTCTATGGTGGTCAAGATTAGCCATGTTAATTAAAGTGTTGGCTTTAATCTCACATGGTAAACCAAGATTGTCGAGTTCGATTCTCGCCTGGGCAAAGAGGAATTTATTTATTGATGAACTCATTAAAGAAATTCCTTAGTCCCACCCTGGCTAGAAAGGGTGGTAACCTGTAGATAACTTGTCCCAATTAGCCATAGTAGTATAAAGTGGATGTTATAAATAAATAAATTAATATGAAAAGTTAGAGAAGAATGGAATAGTGAAATGAAATGAATCAAAACACTAGAAATATCTCCTAAGTTATTTTATTGAGATTATATTGTTCATTACTCCCTGATCAATGAACTTCTGAACAATATTAATATCTGTTTACTGATTAGGTTTAACGGAAGGAAGAGGGCATGCTGTCTGTGAAGTGGGCATCGCTGCCATAGACCTCAATCGTCCTATGCTCATTCTCTCCCAGTTCAGCGATTCACAGACTTATAAGAAAACTCTTTCAAAAATAAATATCATTGACCCAGCAGAGGTATGGAATTGTCATTTTGTATCGGGTGTAGTAGTTGGTCCTAACAGTCTTCTAAATTTAATCATGAACTTAAAAAAACCCTCGTATTTTTTATAGCCCGCCTGTTGAACAGCACAATTATAATCATCATTTAGAAAGCTATTTAAAAGTACATATGTTTCATATTAGCATTTTGTTGTCTTCCCTCTCTATCTCCAGCCCTGTAGGAGATAATTCTTAGAGGACATTATAAATAACATCCTTTTTGTTTTTTTGAAAGTCAGCAAAATGTACTTTCTGATATACTTCCATTTGCTTACAATATGTGAGCGATTTTTATATTTATTAAAATATTAATTATAATAAAGTCAAAAGTCAAATAAAAATAATTCTTAAATTTTTGGCTTTTAGATGATCATACCAGATACATTCAAAGGATTGACACCTTCAGTTCTTTACACATCGGTGACTCAAACATTTCAAGAAATGAGAGTTGTCACTGTCAAACGGCAGCATTTCTCTGCCAAGCATGGGATTGATTCAATTCGTGCTCTCCTTCTACCAGATAGCTCTTCTGTTGAAATGATTATTCACAGAAAGTAATGATTTCTATTTGACATATGATTTAATTATACTTTAATCATTTTATCATAAATAGTAGAAAATAGTAATGTGATAACCAATGTGTACATGACCAGGCTTTTATGGATATTGTAATAAAGTACTTAAATATTCATTATAATCATAATTTAGTACCTTCAACACCACCTCCATAGCTCCACCAATGTTCCTAGATGGCCAATAATTTGTACTTTATTTTTTAAGTTATAAATCTGATAGATCTTTCAAAGTAAAAAAAATTAATTGAGAATTATTATTTTACATACTACTTATTTCCCCCCCCCCCCCCATGAAAATGAAAAAAGGAAGTCTAATACACTATTTTTTTAGATACAATTCAATTAAAAATACTACAATGAACTTATTGAAATAATCTATGAATGAGCATTGATATGGATTCTGTAATTTTATTTATTACTATTTTTAATATAAAAGATAAATCATTGAACCAGTGTTGACTAGAAAACATTTGCCCTCACATCCTATGCAACTACCCTAAATCTGTGTTTTGATTTGGGTGTTTTTTAACCCTCCGTTAGTCGCGGCGTTCTGACAGGTGCATCTTTGAGGTGTTTTTCTAATAACTTCCGATTGAATAAACCTAACGACTTCCGCCTCCAGCAATGCTTCTAGCTTCCCTTCCTCCTCAAAACAGTATAGGTTTGACCTTCGAAGTTTGTACACAGTGCGTTCCTTGTGTTAAAATCACCCCACAGGTGCACCGCGACCAAAGTTGTAAGTTTTTCAATTTCTTTTATTTCTATATTTAATCTATTTACCTTAGACATATTCATCATTTGAAGTTTGTAGTGCCTTGATTGTTTTTGAATAGTTAAAAATACCTACAAAATAGGAAATTCACCTCTGAGGTGACCGCGACTAACAATGCATTTTTAAAACATTTTTCAGAACAAATGGACCAGGAAATACGTATTTTTTGACTTGTGTAATCAAAATGATATTGCCAGACTTCACCACCCATTAATGGATCCTTTGGAAGAAGACGATAACATACAGAACGACACAGATTCGGAATTTGAAGACGGCTTGGAAGAACGGGGTATAGACTCAGAGACTGAACAAAGTGACGTGGAATCGGAAAGTGATGGGGAGGATTAGCAGTCACACGAAAAATATGTTGCATTGAGAAGTGTTAACAGAAAGATTGTTGACTGTTACGAGTGGAGGAAAACCCCTTTTCCTTTGCATAAAGTAGGAAAACAAAATGTATTGACACACCTTCCAGGAGTGAAAGGGCGCGGCAAAGGAGGTTACTAATGAACTTGACTGCTTTTTTTGGCTCTTTGATAAGACGATTATTAGTAGTATTGTGCATTGCACAAACAAATTTATAAAAATCGTTGAGCCAGAATTTTCTAGGCAGAGGGATGCCAAAGTGACGGACTTCACAGAAATAAAAGCCTATATAGGCCTTCATTACTTAGCTCGCACATACAGAGGAGCGAGAATGAATTTAGAAGACTTTATGTAAAACATGTTGGACAAGAAACTCACCTGAGTTGAACTTGGAAGCACTAAAAGATTCGACGTGAAACATTTTAATTTCCTTTTTTATCATAAATGTTTTCTTGTATTTGCTATTCCTGCAGTAATGAAATGAATAAGTAGTTCTCAACTATTCTTATTGCACTTTATTTATATATGTTTTCTAGTAGCTAATTAAGTAGTACCTAACGAATTCATAGTTCATAAATAGCTTCATGTTACCTGAAATGAATTAATATTTTTGATAATTGTAAGATATATTATTCTGTTACTTCGCTAAGTTTTAAAATAAAATAGGTCTACTATTTGTTCAGATAAGTATTTATATTTGTTTAACTCTGTTTTCCCCCCTAAGAAGCAGTTTTACCAACATATTTCTCCATCGTCACCTCATAGGTGACCCGCGCCTAGAGTCATTTGGAAATGACCCGCGCCTAACGGAGGGTTAAATTCAACTATAGTTTTTCTTTTTGCCACCTCTCCAAACCAAATTCTAAGAGTCAAGATGGTGTGAACAAAAGAATGCCCCTATGTTTTGTGGCTTAAGTTTGGTTAATCCTGCAAGGTGTGAATACTTTTATTTTTAATAGACTTTTGGCATTTATTACTCTTTTTATAACTTAGAGAATTAAGATTTAATCAGCATGTACTCATATCCATGCCAAATAGGAAAGTGACTCTTTACAAAAACTTAATGAGATTTCCTATGGTCTTTAAAATATAAGTTGTTCCTTTTGTGTCAAGTAGTTTGATAAATACAGCAATTGCCCTAGCTAAGCTTGCACCTTTCATAATGAAATGGAATAAAACTGAAAATTATTAATAATATTTATTCATCTTACAATATTTAAAAATGTTTTTTGAAAAATGCAGTATTTTTTTTTCTTTTTGAATTCATTTCTCTCATTTTTAGGTATTATGCTCTAGCTGCTTCTGAAGCCCTACTGAAGTACATTGAGATAAAACATGGAATACTTATTGCTCCTAAATCTCTTAAAGTAAACTATCAGTCTGCCAAAGATGTAGTCTCTATAGGTGTGTAGATATTTTATTCTAAGATGGCAATGAATTCTTCAATATATATAGTATATTTGAGTAATTCTGTGATGTACAAGAAGGGACCTTTCTTTATCTCAAATTTTATTTTAACTATTATCCCAGGAGTGGAAATCCAATAAACTACAACAAGAAAAAATAATGTTCTATGAAATCTCATACATATACGCTAAAAAAAATAAAAGTATTTTGTGGCTTCATGAATGAGAGTTCAAGTTACTTTACCCTCAAGTAGGGTGGTTTTAAAGTTACTTCAATGAGTGTGGGAACCTCACAGATGTACATCAGTTTGGGCAAGGGTTTTAATGGACTATAACTTGTAGGAACTCATTTTAAGGGTTTGAATGCTTATCTCAACTATAAAGCAAGGTTTAGTCTTTTTTCTTTTCTTTTTTTTTATGAAAAAGTAAAGAACTTTGTTTATTTTATATTAAAAAAAACAGACTGTGAGGTCCCCTGCTCGCCCGGCATATGAAAACAGTTAAAATATGTGATAGTTAAAGTCTTCTGATATGTATACTGTGTATAGGTTTAATGGCTAATCCATACCATCATTTATCAGAAATCCTCGTATTATCTCTTAAATGTGTTGTGGCTTGCTGAATAATCTTTCTAGTCTCAAATAAATTGCGAATTAGATAGGATGTTCTTATTGAACATTTGTGTTAACTCTTTTGAATAATCATTTTTTTGCAATCATTCAGATTTAGAAACTTGCCAGCGACTTGAATTAGTAATGTCAAATGCAGAGATGGTAGTTCCTGAAAAGTATTCTCTTTTTGGCCTTCTCAATCATACAAAAACATTAGGAGGGAAAAGACGCTTGAGAGTATGTCTTCTCCAACCTTCTTGCTCAGTTGAAGTAATAAGGGAGCTCCAGAACTCTGTAACTGCTCTTGTCAATGACCAGCGCTCACTTTCTGTTTTACAGGTATTGTATAAAAACTATATTAATTATTGTTCTTTATTTATAAGTAATGTATGGGAAAAAATGTTTAGTAAGAATAGACAAAAAAGTTAGCAATGAATTAAAAGGTGAAACACATTAAAAAGAAGACAATTGGTAAGAGACCTTGAGTTAATGAAAATAAAGTGAAATAGACTGTTCAGAATGCAAGGCCGCCCAAAAGTTGAATTTTTAATTTACCATTATGGGGCCAATCTACTATTGTGCCAAATTGTCTAATTATTCAATGAATTCGGTTTTGAGGAGCATCAGGCAGGTTCCATGAAATGTTTATCAACATTTTGGCTTCAATTGCTTCATACGCCTGCTATGACTATTATAACTCTTATGAAAATATCAAAACTAAATTCAGATAATATTACTGAAATATTGTCTATTTTTCTGGATTTTTAAAAATGTTTGTTATATTTTAGATTTCCCCTAATGGAAATCAGCTGTTGAGGTTGTAGGCAAAAATAAGGTCCCTTCAAAATAATATATATAATATATATATATATATATATATATATATATATATATATATATATATATATATATATATATATATGCACCTGTAAATGCTCTAGTGCTGTAGGCAATTGTTGTTTGATCATTACCAAACTCGATATTTTTTCCTTTTATGTTAAAAGAAAGATCAAGTTTGTTTATGGCAGAAACCGGACTAGTGGGAGGAAAGGGGATTTACAGGGAGATTTCAAAAATTTGAAATATTTCTGTTACTAATAAGTAGGATCAAAAAATTCGATATAATCAATCTTATTGCAAATTAAATGACCTATAAATGTTATTATATACGTGTTTTCTCTATATTGAATTTTAACTGAGATATTTGAATATTATAGTTTTCATTGTTAAGTAAACCTCCACTCCTACTCATACCATATTAACAATAAGCTGTTCTAACATAAACCACTTTATTGAAATCTTATGTACTAAATATTGTTTACAAGAGGCCTTTATTATGTGAGATAAATGCAAATTTGTTGAGTTATGATGTCACCAATTAAGATTTTATGTTTAATCGAAAATGTCTATTTGATCTACACCATATCCGATATATAAACTTTTCTGTCTTCACTAATTTGTTAGCTGTAATCGGACCTGGAACAGTTGGGGTTTATAGGGGGGAATTTCAAATATTTCATTATTTTGAGTCAGATCGTAAAATGTTCCAGAACCATTCTTGTTAAACTATTGACGCTCTACAATTCTTGATCTATGAGTTTTTTCTTAACTCAAATACTAATCGAGTTATTTGTACATTCTTGTTTTCAGCCTTCAGTAACCACTTCCCCCCTTTCTTCTCATTGATTTTTACTTAGAAATAGAGAATATATGGAATACAATTAAAAGTATGCTATACCAGAATATGGGAAATTTGCTTAATTTACGCAACCCCTCCATTTTTTCAGTTTACTCTTAAAAATTAAAAATGGAGCTTATTAATTAATTAAACAATTTATTTAGATTAAGAAGTACAATGTAATTTTAATCAGTGAGTATTATTAATTTTCAGACAAATCTTCAAAAGTTTTCTAATGTAGAGCGGCTTCTTTGGCTATGTCTCAAAACTCCTAACTTCAAGAATGAGACAAAAACTTTCGAATTACTCACTAACTATATACTTCTCCTAAAAGTAAGTTTAGAAGCTATTCCTCATCTACGAAAGGTCCTTCAAGAAATAGATGATGATCATATCATTAATATAAGAAATGTAAGTTCACTTGTTCTTGTAATAACTACTTAAGAAGTATAGAAACATTGTCTTAGCTCATGTTTAAGAAAAAGTATCCTTCCAAAATACAAATAACTGTTTCTTTGGTAACTTTAGTGAAAAAATAATTTCCTCATGAATTTTTACAGGAGTTATCAGATAACAGATATGATGAAATCTTGGCCCGAATTCTCATAATGATTCAGGATGAAGCTAGACCTGCAAGAGGCTATGCAGAAACTGAAAAGCAACGATGCTTTGCTATTAGAGATGGTGTGAATGACCTTCTGGATGTTGCTCGAGCTACTTACTCTGATCTTATTCAGATGGTTATGGGTATTTCATTGATTTAATTTTAGTTTATTCATTTATTTATTTTTAATAGAAGTGATATTTTTCTCTAAGTACTCGGTTCAAAGTATGCTTTCGTCATTTTTTTGGGGACTAAGGATTAATAATAAACTGAACTAACTTTAGGGCCTTAAGAAAGTCATTTATGTTTCCTTGGTAATATTAAAATATGGTACATTCTGAACCTAAGCTTCAGCATTTGTAATATATTTTTAATTTAATATATCATATGTGAGGATACAATGGCCGTCTTGTTAGCAATTTTTTTCTAATAATGAAGACACTATCACTATTATTGATTAGTACAAGAAACCAACCTACTCTAGCCAATTTTTCACTCTTCACTCCTATTCCACTAATAACTAAATGTAGTCGACCAAAAACCTGATCCAAAGAGTCCTTCCTTACTCTCTCTCACCCACAATTTCATCATCAAACCATTTCAAAAATATTCAAAATCCCCCCTGCAAACCTCCTTTATAAATCAATTATACAATATTCATAATACAAATACAATATTCATAATATGAATACAATATTCATAATACGAGTACAATATTCATAATAAATTCAATTATACAAAAATTAAATACTGTATCCAATGACACTAAATCAAATAAGAGCCTCATATCCATTTTTCCCCCATTAACATACCATACACACTTCACTGAATAAAAATAAACTTAAAAAAAATTACAAATCTAAACATTAGACACAGCACCTTCGAACAAGGTTTAAAATGAAGTTGCAGAATTCTATGTTTAAAATCCAAAGAGTGGTATTCAAAACTTGGCTTGAGATGACTCAAGCCATAGAAGACGACTGTTCACACGGGCACATGTGTGTTGTGTTAAAATAGAATTATTTTTAAATTAGCAAGAAAAGTGATAATTTTTTGACAGCCCATTTATTAGCCATCAATTTTGAATTAAAACCCAATCCAAGAATGTATAATTATCTCTTCACCACTATAATGGAACTAAAGAAATGATAATGTAATGGACCATTACAGATTGGTTTAATGTGTTTAATTATTGCTAGAGGCTTCATTGCCAATCTAGCTAAATCTCTAGCAGTTATTACAATTTTTGATGAGAAATTTTGAAGGAGTATATAATTTAAACTACTAAAAAATTATATTTTGATGACAATAAATAAATAAATTTTATTACTTGTAATAGTGACTTAAATAAATTTTCTCAAACAATTAACAGTGTTAGTCAAAATAAAAGTGCATTTACTCGAAACAAGAACCAAATCTTACAGAGGATGACACAAATGTTTTGTCCGAATTTGTACAGTGCAATAAAAAAAAATTTACTTGAAGAATAACAACTTACAGCTCAATCCTCAAAGTATAACCCCTAATGTTGGACTGTATAAGCTACCTAGCTGTCAACTCTTAAAGACCTTACTGGTATCAGTACTTACCTTCTGATCCACCATCCACTGTTTTAGACTTTTTCATAATTATTCATGAGCTTACTTGAAAATGTGCCACTGAAAAAATGTAACAGCCAGAGAAGGTGATGCCAGGACTGTATGCAATGTGTGGTAGTAGTTCTTGACCATCAAGTTCTTTAATTTTATTAAGTTCTTCTAGCGGTATAAAGACGAACATTATATTCTAGTAGAAGAACACTGTTTTGATTGACCCATATTTCTGAACTGGAACTTCATTCACCTGGTACAGTTGGTGAGAATAAAATTCTGTATTTATAACATGACCATCAGAAACCAGTTTAAAGTCACCACATCCTTGAAATTCCACCAAACTCACAACATATCTCTTTATATGCAATCCTATCGTGTCTCACAAATGGATTCTGTTATTGACCAAGTATTAACCACTGATTGTGGAAAAGATCCATTTCTCATCACAAGCGACTATTCTTTTCAATAAATGAGTGTCTTAGGAACTGGTGAGCCAACGTTGGGCTTGGGTGGCCTTTGAATCATGAGGGAATGAATTGTCAACTCCTATAATTTCTTATTACAGAAACACCGTGAACAAGTGTTTTGAAAGTGTTCTTTCTAATAAACATGACTAGCGATTGATTATAGACTCATAGAGATATTCAAAGAATTCCATCCAAAAACTTTTGAGTCAACCTTTCTCTCTGCCAAGATGTTAATATTTATTTATGTTTACAGATAATATTTCAGAGTTGAGTAGAAAATACAGTCTCCCTTTAAAAATGGCACAGAGCTGTGATCTTGGCTTTCACCCTGCTTATATTCTTCCTAAAAATGCTCTCTTCAGCCAACAAGAGATTCCAGATATTTTCACTGAGGTAAGCTTTTATTTCTTACAGCTTGCATGAAAACAATATTATTATTTTGATCATTTTTGAACAAAATGTTTCATGTGGCTATGGTCTCCCAAATAGTACAATTTGGTGAGGCTGTTGATGGAAGACAATTTGGAAGCTATCTTCTCTACTTTAGAGAGAAGCAAAGGCAAAGAACTTTATTTTAGAGATTATTTTTTCCAAAACCTAATACTTTAATTAAAATTGCCAGTTTGATAAAGAAACATCAGCTTCATAATGAATGCACCACTTTTATCCTGTGTATTATCTCATATTTCATTCGATTTCAATATTCAATAAATGTTATCCTTCCATAAAATTGTGTGTTTCTTTAATTTTTTTTTTTGTTTCTTATTACTAGGACCAAAAGTGCCTATACATTAATCTCTCAATCTTATATACTTGTTGTCTTGCAATAAACCACCACCAGAGTATGAGTACCAAAATTGTAGTAAGAGGAGAATTATTGACGTGTTAAATTTTTTTTTTTTTAAAGGCAAAGTTGAAACATCGGACAGTTCATCTTCTAACAGAAGAAATTTATGCTTACAACATGCGAATAAAAAGAGCCATGCAAGAGATTCAACTTATTACTAATGTGTATGTAATATTTATATCTCAATAAAAAATTATACCCAACAGACTTCGGTAAGTTTCAACTTCCAATCAAAGATAATAGAAGATAATGTACTATAGGAATTTTAATCCATGGTGTATATTGCTCTCTATTATGTTTCAATTGACAACTCGAAGCTCATCACATCTTTAATTTGTTCTGTGTGTCTGTTTCTGGTTTATTTTTTTTTACTGGCTGCCTTTGAATCTATGTCTTGTCTTCTCTTTTCCTGTTCATCAGCCTGTACAATTCTATGATACTCTGCTTTTTATTTATTTTTCTAACATCAGTATATCTTCCTGAATATTTGTAAGACTGTTTGTCTGTAAGTGTGTGGGTCCAGGTGCCTTTCAGTCACTATGCATGTATGTATTCCCTTCCCTAGAATAACTGGTTTCATTCCTCTGTCTGAATCCAACAATTTTGTTTTATTCTTCCAATGTCCATCTGTATAACTTTTGTCTCACTTTCCATGCTTCTGCCTACTGTAAATTAGTCACTCTTTCTCCATTTTTTTTTTCTAGCTGTCCCTCATTATGTTTTGAAAATTGACTGACTTTTCTAACTTTTGTCTTTGCTATTGGAACTTGTCAAACCCTTTGTTTGTCAGATTCCCAGCTTTCCAAACTTGTTTTTCTATCTTTCTGTCAGAATTATCAAAATATATCAACCATGTATTATTAATAAATGTGCTGGCAAAATTGTTTATGGTGCATCACAAAGTGGAGTAGCAAAAGTAAGCAGAGCTGACTGGAGACTTGTGGAGGTAAATATTTTTTTCATTTCATCCATTCATCTGCTTTTAAGAAAAGGCCATAGTAAATGGCAAACATTATAAATTTTTTAAAAAATCACAGCAAGTGAAATTATAAGCGCTTCTCCAACATCACAACGTGTTTATATAATCGAATGAAGAGTTCAAGATTTGAAGAAAAACGTCATATTGGTTTAAAAAATACTATGAGTTGGATCAACAATTTTTATAATATAAGGTTGATACACTTTTGATGATTGATAAAGAGATATTGACAAATTTCTTTAATAGTCATAACTCAAAAACACCGACTTTTGAGTTGTGTCACTTTAGAAATACTAGTGCGATATAAACAATCTTGTTGTAAATTTAATTTCCTATAAAGATTGTTGTACATACTTTTTCTATATGAAATATTAACCGAGATGAGATTTTTGTATTTTTTAATTTTCAGCCTTTGGTAAGCCCCCACTTTTAGTCACGTTTAGTTTTTTGATTTCATGTCATTCTGTTGCCTTTTTATCCTCAATTTCTGTTTGTTTGTATGATTAAGATTAAATTTGGTTGTTCCTCTTCCTGAATATCTATTCAGATGTTCAGAGTTAGTTTGGTCGCCAGAGGTAATGAAACACAAATAAATTGAGAAGAGAGAAAGGTCATGCATGTATTTTAGATAGAAGAGTGAAAGAAAATTATGGAACACAGAGAGATATAGTGTTCTGTAGCTTTTGTGTGCCTTTCATAACTATGCTTCTGTACTACCAGAATGATTCATTCACCTGTGACTTCCCATAACCAACTATTCCATTGAGACTAGAAACATCTGTTTAATCCTCTATTCACATTACAACTTCATTGGCCATCATTTCCATGTTTTCCAAAATATAGCTTATCCTGTCACTGTTCATTTCACTCTTTTCTTTCTTTCTGTTGTTAGCTCTCTCTCATTAACTGTCTGGGACCTATTTAATTAATTAATTCCTCCTTTTCTTTTTTCAACCATTCTCACCTAGGAATATCTATATAACAAAGAATACTTTTATTATATTTTAATTCCCAAATTCTTGAAAATCCATATTAAATAAATTATTTGTCTGTAAATAATACATTATAGTTTCATACATTTAGAATATATTATTAATTTGTATTAATATGAGATAATCATTGTGTGTTTGATAGAGTAATTTATGATCTATTTGAAAGTCTTCGTGAAGAAGTGAATTTAATCTATCGCCTATGTGATCATATATCTGATTTAGACATGATTGCATGCATCGCTCAGCTCTCTTCCACTCCTGACTACACTAAACCTGAGTTTAGCGATGAGATCAATTTGATTGGTGCCAGGCATCCTATCCTTGATCATATCAGACCTACTAAGCCTATTCCTAACAATGTTGTAAGTAAAGAAAACAAAATGTTTGTTTGAAATGTTCCAAATGTATTTTAATAAAGGCACTTTTAAGCCTAGATGTTACAGTACTAGTAAAACAGAAAAACAAAAAATCTAGATCCTTCAACCTTATATATTAAACTGTAGGTTCACTGCACTAATCCCACTATGCTAAGCAGAATTTCTATTGAGTTTAGTACTCTCTTCTCTTTTTTTTATCTGGTATTGGATTATTTATAAACTTTTCTTTTCCTTTTTTTTAAAAAATAAATAAATTTATTTTGTTTAAATTATGTTCCCTCAATTTCATCTGCTGGGGAAAAGAGTTTTGACATTTTAAAAGTTAACATTTTTATAATCCCCTCCCCAGTTTACTTTTAATGTTTAATAACATAAAAATGATTATTTTCTAGATTATACTTTGGGGATTTATTTAATCTAACACATATACATTTATCTCAAGCATGCTGTGATAGTGTTTATGATAAAATGAAAATATTTGGCACAATAGCCCAAGATGTTTTAGTGTGGAAGGACCCAGTCCACACAGCTTTGATGTTGGAAATAAGTGGCCAACTTGACATTCCCTATCATATTTTTGGAGCCATTTGAAACTTTAGATAGCTACTTCTTTACTCAAATTGATACTCAGTTACCTTTTGATGCTGAGTGGGAAATAGAAGCTCGTCCTCAAAATTGAGTAACAACACTGTTATATAAAATTTAGTGGCATTCCTTGACTTTGAACTGGCTCCTCTAGTCCAGGAGTCTTGTTTGTTACCTTTGAGACCATGCCCGATCCTTTGGAATACAAGTATTCATGTAGTTGTGGCTTGATGCCTGGTTGTATGGCATGTGCTTGAATCTGCACTTCAGCCAGAAGGCAATACTCCCTCAGTCACCTCTCTCCTGACTTGTTTATATTATACATTTCTGCTGTAGAAATATTTTAAAATATCTTGGTTTATTTTTATTAATTGTGCTGTCCCTTCCCTTCTATATTCTGACAGTCACAATCTTGCTCGGCATACTCTGGCTGTCGAGATTGTCTCCATATTTATTTGGCGATGGCCCCACCTGGATTCTGGAAATAATAAATTCTGCATGGTGACTGATACACTCCATACTTGGTAGCAGCTGAATTGAGCACCCCACAGTTGGAATTAGAATTAGGAGTAAATATGAAATTTAATGAATCAACAAACCACTCTCAGATTACTGAGAGAGGATAGCTAGGTAGCTACAAAATTAATAAAAACAAAGGATTGGAGGAGTCTGAATACAATACTCTTTCTGCTCATTACCACACAGATCTAACAAAACCTGACTAATAAATTACTTGACTGAGTGGTCTACAAGATACAATTAACCCAAAATCAATTTATAGTCTGGCAAATAAAAATATTATGCTGCCTTATGCTAAACATTTTTTTATATCATATTCATTTGACGAGAAGGGTACAGCAAAATATTGGATGACCTTAAAAAACTTTTGTAAAGGAAAGCTTTCTTATTCTGTAACCTGATATACCGGGGCCTCATAATCGAGCTAAGGAAAGGCATTAGCTCCTGTATGAGTATTATTCCGAAAATAACGTCTGTCCTAAGCCATCTTACGTAGACTGTGGGATATGATTAAGGGATGACTCCAACAATTATGGTCTCAAGTGAAATTTTCTCCCCAGTTGCTAAGTCTAAAGTAGAAGACAACAGTAAACCACCGCACATCCTTGTGGCCCTTTTGGAATTTTCCCTTGTTGTTCCCATGGAATATACATATAGGAACTTGGTTGTACAATTCTTGATTTCTAGTCTAGCAATTTAAAGTTAAACAAGAGTCTAACTTTTTTTAGAACAACGATATATTTTGTTTACTCTTCCTATTTCGTCTGTTTTATAATTTCAATTAATCATTCTAAATATAATAATTTAGCAGCATCTAACAATGTCCTTTATTTTCTATTGCAGTCTGCATCTACAAAGAAAAATTTTAATGTAATAACTGGCCCCAACATGGGAGGAAAGACAGTTTATGTTCTTATGGTTCCTCTTATTCAAATTATGGCTCAGGTACATTTTAAACCTTTATTTTGATTCAGTGATATACAATATTATCTAATTTAGTTTTCACTTCACAGTAAATTTAACATTTTTATGAATAAAAAAAATTAATAGAGGAATAGAGACAAATGCAATGTCAGATTCTTGGTTAGTCATTAGTTAATTTACAAAAACACAGCATTTAAATTTGGGAAAGATCTCATAAGAACCTTTTGTTTCAAGATATTGATGGTGAAAATTTATTATGATTTAGATTGGATGTTATGTCCCAGCTGATAAAGCAGTGATTCGTATTACTGATCATATTTATGTCAAAAAAGGAAGTGGGGACAGTATTGAATGTGGACTATCTTCATTTACTAAAGAGGTAACAGTTTATTTACATTTATGCTTTAGCCAATAGAATAAAATTAGAAATTATGAAATATATTTATTCATAACTCTGCAGCCATTGCATTTCTGTAAGTTGCAAACTTTACCAGTTAAGTATAGTACTTTTACAACAAGTTAATTAGCTGTCTCATGGTCTTGTAAGAACTGCACAATGGCCTGAGAATGAAGTCTCCTAATCATATGCACATTTATTAAATATATATATATATATATATATATATATATTTATTAACATCCAATTTTATTTACTGTGGCTAATTGGGGCAGGTCACCACTGTTTTCTAGCCAAGGTGAGACTAAGGATATTATTTAGTGAGTCCGTCCATACAATTTCAAATCAGTTTCTACACTAATTGTGCTCATAAGTCACTTACTGACCAAGTCATAAGATTTAAAGAGTGTTCATTCAAATATTGTCTTGCCTCTTGTTTTTATGTTTGTGTAATGTTCTTTGTCCTTTATCCTCGGCTGTCACATTCCTGATAACTTTGTAGCACATGCACTTAAATTCCTTAAATTTGACATATACTTGTAATTTTTTTTTTTTGTATAGTTACTGAAAGAAATGTCTCAAAATTCATTATCCTCTGATATGGGGACAACCTGGAAATTTTTTTTTTTTTTTTTTAATCTCAGTATTGCAGTACATTGATTGAAAAATTTTGTTGAATATTCTTTAGACTTATTTTTTTTTTTTAATTTTAGAGTCTAAAGTGACAGATATAAACTTCCTATAAATTGAAGGACGCATTCTTATTCTCCCTTCTATCTTGAACTCTATTAAAGATAGTATGTTCAAAATTACTGCCATTTAACATCTTAGCCTATTACACCAATAGTGTATCAGGTCATCTACAACTATGGCTGGGAAAAGAATGCAATATCATTCTTAAAAGCAAGTTTCACTGGTCCTACTCTTTCTTGGAATACTGTGCTTCTGAAATAAGCTACACCACATTCGGCTGCCATATTTAGCCCAGCATTACACATCGCTGTAAAAATGCCTTTGAATATAATAAAGGTATTAATATTGAAGATTTATTTTATTAAAAAGACTGAATTAATTAATGATCAAAATAATTGTTTTTTAAAATAAGAATAACTAAAATATTTGGTTCATCTTGGTCAAGTTGGAAAAACAGGGCCAGATATGCTTTTCCTTTTGTGTTGAGAGGCCACTACTTCTTTACTCAGGAAGTTACTCTATGGACTCAGAATGCTAAGTAGATGCTAGGAAACATGTAGAAATACATCTTTAGTGTCTTTTGATTGCATTACTGAAGAGCTTTAAGTTTGCATTCATCAGATTGGAATCTGGATCCTCTAGTCATAAGACCAATGCAACACCACTGACCTTGAGCGCAACTCCTTAAAAATAATAATTGAATGAAACTGATGCCCTAAGTTCATAAAAGAAAAACTCCTAAAATGCTAATTTGAAGAAAATTAAGTCTAAAGTACAATAGATAAATATTAATAATATTATTTATTAACTTCCTCTTTTAGCAGATTTCCCTTAAGGCTTTAAACTAATGATGCAAATTTCGAAATATTTCTTTAAATGTCCATCGATCCTACCTAGATGGCGGAAATGAGGTCCATTCAAGTCTGGTACCGTCTTAGTGGTCAATTTGGTTGATTGTAACCAAATATGATATTTAGTTGTTTTATGTAAAAAGAAATATCAAGTTTGTTAACGGCTGAAATCGGAATGGGGGGGTTATAGGGGAGGAGTTTAGAAAATTCTTATTATCTCTGTTATTAGGCATAGGATCGAAAAATTATATAGAACCAATCTTATTGAATATGTAATGCTCTATAAATGTTGGTATGCTCATTTTTTCATTATCTTTAATAATAACCGAGATATTTGCGTTTTTTAGTTTTCGGCCTTGAGTAAACCCCCACACCTACTAATGACATTAACAATATGCTGTTATATTATAAAGCATTTTATTTGAATCTGAAATAACAATATTGTTCTCATTGAACTTTTACGTCATGAGATTAATGCAAATATGTGACGCAAGTGGAAAATCTGCTTAGTTACCACAGCCCCTGCATGAC
Source organism: Riptortus pedestris (assembly GCA_019009955.1). Taxonomy (NCBI): domain Eukaryota; kingdom Metazoa; phylum Arthropoda; class Insecta; order Hemiptera; family Alydidae; genus Riptortus; species Riptortus pedestris. Next base: position 17,992,497 of record CM032232.1, read on the forward strand.
GGGCATTTTGCTGCTATGGCTAAGAGAGATGGGCTTATGTACAGGTTAGCACCCTTTTCTAGTCCGGGTGGGACTAAGGATTTTATTTAATGAGTTGGTTATTAAATAAATTCCTATAGCTCATGCAAGAATTGAACTCGTCACTCTAGCTTTACCACGTGAGATTAAGGCCAACAATTTAACTCACATGGCTAATCTCAGCCCCAATAGATAAATGTAATATCCTGGGTAAAATTCTGTTATCTATTTTATTGTATATCAATTATTCGAATTTTATTTTACACTGTTGTTGAGTCAGTCCAGAATATTGAATTTATTTAATGCTAAATGTAATCAACTATTGTACTTTCCTTTTTAGTAATTCACTCTTGTTTTATCTAATTCATTTAGATTAAGGAGCTGAACTATGCTGTTGAAAACCTCACTGACTCAAGTCTTATCATTTTGGATGAAATTTGTTCTGGTATGTGTTTTTCTGATAGACTTGTATTATTACAGTTTTATCACAGCTTATAAATAAAACTATACAAATGCAATATTCAAAACTCTGAATAATATACTTTGTGGAGAAAAGTATATCTCTTAAAAAACCCTAGGAATTTAGTTATTTCAAAATTAGGCTGTACTAGAGATGATTATATGCTTTCAGATGAAAGCTCTTGTTTCAAAATGATTCATATAACCAATTTGTGAAAATGTTTAACTTTGACTGCACTGCAGTTTTAATTATAATAAGAAATATAGTTGTTTAACAAGCCAATGCCCCATCTTTTAACCATATTTCCCACAACTATGATAAATGGATGCCTCAATAACAGCGTCAGATCCCATGACAAATATCTCAATAGGAATAATTTAAAAAAAGATGTGGTGTGGTCATCACGCCACTTCCTTGTATTTCTGTTAAATTAAATAATGCTTATTATTACATAGAAAGTGATGTTCAATATCTCCATACCAATTCATCGGATTAAAAATGCCTTAGGACATAATTTATAGATCTTTTCATGATAAACAAAAAAGCTCTTTTTCATTTTTTTTTTAAGCAACTTCCCTTAAGGGAAAGCAGCTATTACTCATGACACCATTTTGAAAAAATGTCTTCAAATGTCCATCGATCCTATTCAGGAGACGATGAAAATGAAGTCTATTCAAATATATATTTTTGTAAATAAAAATAAATATATATATATAAATTTTTTGGTTACATTTTTGTACATTTTAGGTTATATTGCCTTGATAAGTAAATATAAAATAAGTTGTTGCCAATTTAGTATTACTTTCGAAGAGGAAAAACATTTTGGATTAAAGTTCTGAGGATTATGGACAACCAAGACTATATGTCATTAGTCCCTCCTTCTCTAAGCTCACCTGCTTTGCTACATTATATAATTAAAATTTAAGAAAAAAAATGTATGTTATAATAATTGAAATTAACACACACCTTATTCTACATTGGCTTATATGGGTGGGTTATCTACAGGTTACTACACTTTTTAGCCAGGGTGGGACTAAGACTTTCATAGATAGCATTTTTAAACCTACAATTTTTAATTGGCCGAATTTGAATATACACTAACATGAATAAGATGAGCCTCTGCATATTTTTGATACTGCCTGAGTATTTTTCTTTTTCCATCATGAATCAATATTGAAAAAAGTTAAATACTTTTCTAGCTGAACAACAGACCCTCTACATTTATACTTATTACTCATTATTATTGTTAACCAATTTCCAAGCTATAATAAATGTTCTATTATTTTCCAGCTACGCTTTCAGATGAAGGAACAGCATTAGCATGGGCTTACTGTGAAGAATTCCTCAAGAAACCAGTATTTACATTCTTAACAACACATTATCATTACCTAACCAACCTGGCTAAAATTTATAGGAGTGTCTCAAAGTATGTAAAATACTACCTATACTAATATAAAGTAAATTCATTTTATTTATGCACATTCACTCTATTTATCCACTGTTAACATGGAGGATTGCCAACCTCCATTTGCTACAACATGATACATAAATTAAAGTATTGTACTAACTTCTACAGTTTTATTTTATTATACCCATTGATTTTGTATCAGCAGAATGGGTCACACAGACACATTTTCACACAGCTTTAGCTAAACATGCAATAAATCTAAAGCTTTCAAGTATTTATTTTTTATACGCCATCAAAAAATCAAAAGAGAACAAATTATTTTTTTAACAAGAGCTTAATGCAAATATAGCAATTAGTATACAAATCCATTTGGCATCACTGCATATCACCCCTAAAATACCTTATTGATTATTTATGATAAATCATTTATAATTTCAATTCAAAATTTGCGGTTGATTTTAAATATTGAGAACAATGAACCCTTGAGATTCTTTTTGGGGTATGTAGAACAGACCTATGCTGATCAAAGTGCTTAACACCTTCACTGCGGAGCCTCGCAGCATATGCGAGGTCCTGAGTCACTCCCTGGTGCGGGCCTCGCATACGTTGCGAGGAGCGTCGCCCTGCCCTCCATTCGTTCTAGAGACCTGTAGGTTGGAGTGGGGAGAACCTCCGTATTCAGTAGTGTTCTGACCACCGTCTGGCCAAGTCGTTTGCAGTTTCAAAAGTTTTTGGGGTTATTATTTTTTATGGGCCAACTTGTCTCTCCATGAGAGGCACATTCATTAATGGAGGTCCATATTCCCCTATAGTACCCCTGCTTTCCCTTCAATGATGTCACGAGACACGTTTCTCCATATACTGAGAAGCCTGCACTTCGTCACAGAACCACAAGACCCGAACGTTGAGCATGATCCGCTGTATAAAATTCGGCCTCTGATAAATTTTTTTGTTGAGAGGATGAAAGAGATATACTACCCCTTTCAAAGAATTAAGTTTGGACGAGTCCATGATGCTTTGGAGGGGTAGGCTATTCTTTCGCCAGTATATCGCTAATAAGCGCCACAAATATGGGATAAAGATTTATATGTTGACTCAACCTGACGGTCTTGTGCTGAAGACGTTAGTCTACTCTGGGCCAAGGGATCCACAAGTTGGAGGGAAAGGACACTTGTATAAAGTTGTCAGACATTTGGTTGATGACTATCTCGGCCACGGCCATGCCATTTACGCTGACAACTTTTATACGTCTGTCCCCATGGCCCACGAGCTTCTGGATTAGAGTACCTATCTTACTGGTACTCTGAAAAAGACTCGGAAGGGCAACCCAGCTGATATAGTGGGGGCTAAGCTCAAAAAAGGAGAGATAAAAGAGAAATTTACTGTTAAGGGTGTGTCCGTTTTCAAATGGCGCCACAAACGAGATGTCATTATTATTTCATCGGAGTTTGATGCCCAGATAAAGGCGGTCACGAGCAGGGGGAAGACCGTCGAGAAGCCCGAGGCAATTATTAATTATAATAAATATATGGGTGGTATTGACAGGTCCGATTTATGATTTCATAACCAATTACGAAATAAAGAAATTTCCCATTACTAAACGAAAGTTTTGTTCAGGTGGTGTATTTTCAGCTATATAAGTTCATTTTGGATCAATATGATTTTCATATAGATCTATTCCATTATTATGTTTACTTTATATGCATTTGTAACCTAATAATCGTATTTCTTCCTCCCTATGCAACGTATGCAATGTCCGCACACGACAGTGCACTAGGTAGGGAAATACACACAAAATGTTCTGTCTTGAGGGTTTGCCTACCTAATTCACTGCCGTGTGCGGACCTCGCATACGTTGCGAGGTTAAAAAAAATACGATTATCGTTGTTAAAAATGCATAAAAATTACCACAAATAGGTTTTTACTTAGTTTGAACAACTTTAAAACAGAAAACAAAAAAAAAAAAAATTTGTTTTTTGGAAGTGATTTTCGATCGGGCATCCGCAGCGAAAGTGTTAAAGATGCACTGACTGATCATAACATTACTTCGAGTGGTGACTTGCTTTTAGCAGATTTTCCTTAAGGGAAATCAGCTTTTGAGGTCGTACTCACGATGCGATTTTGGAAATTTTTCTTCAAATGTCCATTGATCTTACCTAGGAGATGATGAAAATGATGTCCATTCAAAACTATATATATATATATATATATATATATATATATATATATATGTGTGTGTGTGTGTGTGTCGTTTTATGTAAAAAGAAAGATCAAGTCGTTAATGGCTGAAATCGGACCATGGGGAGAGGGAGTTTAGAGAGGAGGAATTTGAAATATCTCTGTTACTATACGTCAGATTGAAAAATTGTATAGATGCAATCTTATTGCAAATTAAATTTACTATAAATATTGTTCTATACACATTTTCTGTATAATAAGTATTAACTGATATATTTTGAGTTTTTAGTTTGACACTTTCAGTGAACCCCCACTCCTACTAGTTTCGAATAATAAGCTGTTATATCATATACCACTTAATTAAAAGGTTAAATACCAAACATTGTTTTTAACAAAGCTTTATTATACAAGATACAAACAAATACATTCTATCGACCCCCTTCTTTTGTTCTTGGATTACTAAAATCTGAGTGATTGAGATAGAAATTATTCTGATTCATTTCAAATTACTCCACTTACTGTAGTAAATAGTTTTCAATAAAATTAATATGTTATATTCATGTATATTTCATTAATTGTTCATCTTTCCGGTTAGGGGCTGGTAGGACTGTTTTTTATATATTTCTGATGCTTCCCGTCTGGAAATTATTAAAATTTACAGAAAGATTTCTAATTAACTTTGGTATTTATTCACTTAATATTCACGGTGGTGTTGTGTTACCAGTATGTAGATTTATTTATTGTTAAACTTAAGGAGGAAAATCTGCTTAGTTTACGCAGCCCCTGCGTGACAGATTTTTTTTTTGTTTAATAGTTTTGTCTTTTTCTATTACAAAAAAAATGTTGTAGAACAAAATGTTTATACTGTTAATATAGACGTTATTTTATTATTTTTGTTTGTAGTTTTAACATGGAAGCAATTGAACGAACTGCTAGCAGTACAGATGACTGTGGGCTGACGTTCACTTACAGACTCCTCCCAGGCTATAATACCACCACTAATTATGGATTACGTCTTATGATGTCAACAGGATTGCCAACTGAAATAAAGAAAAATGCCCTCCAGATAGCTGAGGATTTGCTCAAGGAAAGGGCTTGCCTCTTACCTTTAGTAGTGCCGGTTATTATTTTCATTCATGTCACTGTTATTAAGATTAAGAGTTTATTCAATTTTAAGACTTTAAAAAAATTTACATTGCGTTCACTTATCATTTATGTTAATTTGTGAAAGTTTATAAATAGTAGAACATTTTATATATATCTATGTTATGAGCAAAACTCAAAATTGAGTATTGTTGTGAGAATGACCTCATACTTACGAGCTTTGCTCTTGGAGCGGATCTGGAGCAGGGGAAGCAAGAGTTTTCATGTACGTTGCTAACGTACGTAGTTCTGAAAGAAATCCTTTTAGCCAGATGTAGATCAAAGATGGATTGTAGAGGAGTTAAACAGTTATGCTTGTTAAGGAAATGTGTGACACTCCAGATCAGTGGGTGTGGGAAACTTGCCCAAACAACAGACAGGCTAAAATGATCTCATTTCTTGTTCTGGTGGCTAGTGACAGGACTAATTTTTGCATTGGAATATTTTGCATTGTGTTCATAATTTAAAAGTCTTTGGGTATAAAATGTGTCTAAATCATGACTTGCTATTGTAAGATTTATAATGAAATAGTCAAATATCCCTTAGCTTCAGTATTTTCTCAGAAAGTTGAAAGTCTTTGATTATATTAAAAACTGTGTAATTTTCCCCAATTTGTAGAAATTTTTGTTACCAACCTTCAACTGACCAGTTTATTGAAAACAAGTGGAAGAAGATATTTCTGAAAATGTATTTCTTCAGGCTGTTCTGTCTTGAGATTGGACAATGGTTTTTTGGTTAAGAAATAATTACCTCTCACTCCATGTACTTGCAACTGACCACATGTATCCTTCTATACTCCTAGTCCAACATTGTTTTATTAACTACACATTCAGTCTTCCCTTCTCTTCGCTACTTTTTTAACTTTGCACATTAAAAAAAAACGTCTGTAGCCTCATTCTGAATCTCTGCTGTGTAGATGTCATATGTCTGTTTTAGTCACCCTCGGTATATTCTTCTTTATTGGAATGAATTAACAAACTCTTATGACGTTACGGGACATTTGCCAGTCATTAGTGATATCAAAAAGGTCAGATGGGTCAAAACTTCCTCTTGGGTTCTCCAATGAGGTCTCATTATCTTGGGGGTGATATAATGTTGAAATAGGGACTTTTAGATGTTTTATGATGCGTGTAATATATTGGCTATCAGTTAGTAGTCATATCGTAGAATATGTTAACGTCTTTTCATTGACTGCACTCAGTTAATATGTGTTTTCTTGTTAAGTATTTGCAGTCGTATTTACATATAGAGATGTTTGGTCATTATTAAGTGCCTTCTTAGTGTCAGTATGGGGCTGATCCTGAGTCTGGTATGAATAACTTCTTCCCATCATGTACACCTATGGCTCGATTGCCACTGCATGATTGTACTATTGAAACTGAAGAGGTGGTTGTTTACATTCATCCATTCTGAGTGCTATGTCTAGAATTTGGCTTTGTATATATCTCACTATAACCGATAAATAATCAATCCAAAATAACCGATATGAAAATGAAATTGAGATTTCCAACTATTTCAATTATCATCCCTGTTATCAGCCACCCACATCTGTTGAGACTGATAATATACTATATTACTTATACACAAGGATCCATCTCTGCTTATAAATATTTAACATTCCTTAATTTCTTTTGTCTGGTTCTTTTTACATCAGGAAATATAGTACGATTTTGATGAGAATTCTAGTAAAAGTTATAGAAAACTTCAAAGAATTTTAAAGATAAAGTATAATGTTTATAAAAAAAATCAGTTTAGATTAATTTAATATATTAATATATAAAAAAACATATAAGTTTTAATCCTGGAATTTTATTTATATAGACCATATTTTGTACAGATATTCTTTTAAGTGTAATTTGTTTATTTTCAGGAAACTCCAAATACTGCTGGACTACATTCGAAGTGTGAAAAACTTGAAAATTTCATGTCTAATTTCTACGGTCTTAGTATGACTGAAAATTTCACTAAAGAAATAGTATGCACACTACAGAAAATGGCGTTTGAAGAATTTTTAACTGATGATGGCGAGAGCAGTGTTGATGAAGATGTACTAGAAAATGCAAATGAGGAACCTGTTGTTAAGGAAACAAATTTAATGGAATTTGGAATTAATAAGGAAACAGAAATTTTAGAAGAATCTGATCTTTTAAAAAATGATGAAAATGAATCAAGTTGTTTTAGACATAGTGATGAAGTTGTTGAACAATGTTCAATTTCGGAGACTTACAAAAATGCTACATCATGTAGAGATCAGACTCCTCTGTCAACAAAGTCAAGATCAGTTGGAAACATTACATCTTCAGATAGTTCTAGTGATGAAGACGATATTACTTCACATCACAGCGACCTAGCCAGATTTACTGCACGTCATGTGATACCTTCTAGAGAGTTTTCGTCAGAGCCTATTATCCCAACTAGTAGTAGATTAACCTCTAGAAGTCCATTTATACCCAAGACTCCTGTTATGGCTACAGAATTCAAGTCGTGTCCAATTGTTTCAAATGTACATGTTAAGTCACCACCTACTGTTTCCTGTGGCTTTTCTCCTACAATTAACAAACTTAAACTCCCAGAAACTCTTAGTCCACTGAATAAAAATACTTCCCACCAGGCAAGCCAAAAAATTGATGTGATTCCTAGTCCTTTAGGTAAAGAACACTTCTCAGTTCACTGTAGCATTGAGATTAGCCCTTTAGAAAAGGATATTAGTACCACTAATACACCAAGAACACCTTTTGAAAATAGACCATTATTACCTAAGCCTTCTCCAATTTTTAATTCTACTGCTCTTTCTAAGGTGCCCTCTGTCACAGGATCACCACAGTTATTGTCATCTCACTCTCCCGCAAACCGTAGGAATTCCAATTCTAACAACTATTCACCATTACATGATACTTATTCTTTAAGACTTCCAAATGATAGATCCAAAAGCCCTCGGCCCACATAAATGCTTGTTTCTTTTACTTTAGACTCTCCATTGCCTGGATACTTTAGTATGAGGTCATGCCAAATTTAGAAGCTTTCCAATTTAAATTTCTGGAAATTGTTAGTAGTGTTCTTTTCTGAAATGAATAACACATAAAAAATATGTTTGCATAGGGATTTCAAGAAACTTTAGTAAACAGAAACATGCATTTATATACATTTGCACATAATACAAACAATTTATTTTGCATTTTACATCTTACAGTACAAACAATATTTTTTATTTTGTATTTTAAAATATTTTATATGCCTACTTTTTTTACTTTCGTTAATTATAAATTTGTTTTCATCAAAAATAGCTTAATATCATTTCATAGTTATATTGTGTTTTCCCCAATACGTATGTTTTTCATAGTTTTTCTTTTTTACAACCTGAAAAGTGAATAATTTGGAAATAAAGACTAGTAGAGCACAATGATTTATTTACAAGGGATATTTTTAATTTTACAATTGTTGTGAATATAATTCTCATATCAAAATGTCCTTATAATGTTTATTATTAATGCTCATATATTAGTCTTAATACTTATTATGAATTACAGAAAGTATTTAGTTTTAAATATATTTTAAAGGTTTTAAAGAATAATATACTGTAATAAATATTTTTTTGTATATACCATGAACCTTTCTAAAATAAATCTGATCTGTAATTTAGATATCTTGCTCATCTCTGTTCCTCTTTGCTTCTATAATTTTCGCTAATGGCTTCACTTCCATAATAATATTCTTAAAAATTATTTTCTCATGCCTTTTTAAGTATTTCACACGAGGTTATATATTTTTTATTTCTTGATATAAGCCATCCTTTTCATAAACAACCTTAAACTCTGTCACATCCAATCCAGAAATGTAGAAATATTGGCTTCTTTTGGTAGGGCTCTAACCAACACCAGGACTAGTTGGATAATTAAAAAAAAGTCCGCAGGGGCTGCGAAGTAATAGTTCACTGAAAACTATGTTTGGTATTTAACCTTGGAATGAAGAGGTCCATGATATAACAGTATAAAGTTAATATGACATGAGGAGGAGTCGGGGTTTACAGATGGCCGAAAACTAAAAAAAAAAAGTCCGTCACACAGGAGCTGCGTAAACTAAGCAGATTTCCCACGTGAAGTTTTACAATAGAGAAATCCGCCTAATAACAGCTGTAGTAGGAAGGGATCTCTAAACCTATTCACGAGGGACGAATAATTCTGGAAACGGCCACCAGAGCTCTCGGCGGAGAGTCCGGAACATGGCGGGGTTCCGTCGACCACACACACAATACAAATGCAAATATCTCGGTTAGTATTCAAGATACAGAATAAATGTATAGAACAATATTTATAGTAAATTTAATTTACAATAAGATTGATTCTATACAATATTTCGATCTGACGCAAAATAACGGAGATATTTTGAATGTTCAAAAATCCACCCTCTAAACCCCCCCCCCCCTCTCGCTGGTCCGATTTCAGCCTTTAACAATCTTGATCTTTCTTTTTACATAAAACGATTAAATTCCGAGTTTGGTAACGATCGAACAAAAATTGCGACCGCTAGAGCGTTACCAGACAAATAAATATATATATACTAGCTCAGATACCCGGCTTCGCCCGGGAATTGATTTGAGGCTGAATGGTGATGGTATTTTTTTTGGCAAGGCTTTAATTTGCACAATATTTAGACATTTACCCGTCCCAGTGTTTAGGGTTAATACCCGTTCTTGGCATTTGTTAATAATAAAATTAATTTTTTATGTATGTCTTCACTGTCCTAAAAATTGTCATATTTCCCGTCTCCTGTGCATTATGCATAGATTACAGTTATTAAGGACAAAATATTAACAAAGATTTGAATTAATTTTTCCAGGTGAGGTACCTCATAGTTCAAATTGGAATGAATTGTTGAGCATATCAATATTTCTACGAAAATTACTTGCTCCACACATTGTTCCTGGAGAAATGTATAAAAAAAAAAGTTAATCTAAATAACAAAGTAAACAACTTTTGTTATGTGCATGTTTGTCGAAAAACATATAGACAATGAAATAACGCAAATTTTTCAGGCCTCCCTTATAACCCCCACTCCCGTTCTTACCTAAAAATTTTAATATAGCTTATAATTATAGAAGAATTAATGCTAATTGACATACCGAGTTTTTTTAGTTCGGTTTAATCGTTAGCGCCCAATGAAATAGTTGACTCCCACTTTAGTTTAAAGTGTATATCTCGTTTACACTTTGTTAAAAGATAAAAATGAATATGACAAAAGTTACTCTAAATAACAAAATAAACAACTTTTGTTATGTTCATATTTGGCGAAAAACGAATAGAAAACGAAATACCGCTATATTTAAATTCAGGCCTCCCTTACAACCCCCACTCCTGCCCGCCCCTAGAAATGTTGGTATAGCTTGTTATAATGAAAGCATTAGTACTAATACACATACCGAGTTTTATTTATTTCGGTTGAGTCTTTTGTGCCAAATAAAATTGTTGACTCCTGCTATAATTTTTAGCGTATAACGCCTTTATACTTCGGTATACGGCAAAAGTGCATATAACAAAAGTTACTCTAAATTACAAAATAAACAACTTTTGTTATGGACATACTTGCTGAATAAGCAATAGGAAACGAAATATCGCTATTTTTAATTTCAGGCCTCCCATATAACCCCCACTCCTGCCTGTCCCTAGAAATGTTAGTATGGCTTCTCATGAGTTCAATGTCGTCTACAAATCTTCTTCCCCTTAGGTCCTTTTTTAGGTTTGGGAACAGAAAGTAGTCACTGGGAGCCAGATCCGGGCTGTAGGGTTGATGGCCGATCAAATCAAAGCCCAAGGTGTCAAGCGTAGCCATCACTTTACGAGAGGTGTGCACGGGAGCATTGTCATGAAGCAGCATGATTCCTCGGCTCAGCTTCCCCCTCCTCTTCTCCTTGATTGATTCTCTAAGACGGGTCAGAACATTACAATAGTACTCTCCCGTCATTGTTTCAACTTTGTCTTTGTAATCAATCAACAGGATTCCTTCTGAATCCCAAAAAATTGTGACCATAATCTTGCCTGCCGAGGGGCACCTAACCTAAAATAACCTTGAACTTGACGGGTGGCTTGTCGCCTTTCCTATGCCACTGCATTGGCTCCTGTTTAGACTCCGGATCATAGTGGTGGACCCAGGTCTTGTCCCCAGTCACTATTCGTGTCAAAAGATTCATGGGATTTGAACCACAAAGCGACAAAAATTCTTTGCAGCAATCGATTCTCACTTTCCTTTGAGCTGACGAGAGGTTTCTGGGAACCCATCGTGCACTAACCTCTGACATGTCGAGGTGGGTGTGTAGAATGTTTAGCACGGTAGTTTCCGATACACCAACCATCCTCGCGACCTGCTTCTTCTTTAGACGGCTATCATTGAGCACCAAGTCTTCTATGCGGTTGATGATGTCTGGGGTGGTTGCTTCCACAGGCCTTCTTGGTTGCGAGTCGTCTTCTAAGGATTCTCGCCCAATTTTGAATAAACTACACCAATATTTCACAGTACTATAGCTAGGGGACAAGTCCCCATACACGTTCCTAAGGCGTTCAAAAATTTCTGAAGGCCTTATGCCTTCTTTGACTAAGAATTTCACAGCTCTGTACTCAATGTTGCTCATTTTAAAGACAAGTGCGAACTGATGATAATAAAAGTATTTTATATATTAGACAAGTGATAGTAGGATTATAAAGAAGTCCGTCACGCAGGGACTGCGTAAACTAAGCAGATTTCCCACGTGATGTTTAGTAATAGATAAATATACATACTGCTAACACAACAACATCGTGAATAAATACATACGGAAATAAGAAATGTTTCATAAAATTTCAATAACCTGCCGACAGGAAGCGTTAGTTTAGAAATTTAAAAAAACGGAGGCCGACACGTTTTTTTACATTTCTAACCTAACCTCTGCCTCAAACCGGAAAGAAAAACAATTACTGAAATATATCAAAATATAACACATTATTTTATAGACACACAATTACTATAGCTAGTCCTGTAATTAATAATGAGTCTGAATAATTGTTATCTCAAACAATAAAATTTTAGTAGTCCAAAACTTTAAGATGGGGGGGGGGGGAGTCAGCAGGGCATATTTGCATGTATCTCGTATAATAAAGGTCTCTTGAATACAATTTTTGGTATTTAAACTTCCAATAATGTGATTTATTATGTAGCAGAGTATTGTTTGCGTAACATGAGTAGAAGTGGCGGTTTGCTGAAAACTGAAAAATGCAAATATCTCGGTTAATATTCAAAATAGAGAATAAACGTATATAACAATATTTATAGTAAATTTAATTTGCAATAAGATTGGTTATATACAATTTTTCGATCCGACCTTTGGTAACGGAGATATTTCGAAATTTCAAAAATCCTTCCCTCTAAACCCCCCCTCCCCCTGGCCCGATTTCAGCGGTTAACGAACTTGATCTTTATTTTTACATAAAACGACTAAATATCGAGTTTTGTAACGATTAAACAAAATTTAGACCGCTAGAGCGGGAACAGACAAATATATAGATAGATATATAGATAGATAGATATATAGATAGATAGATATATAGATATATATATACAGTTTTGAACGGACCTCATTTTCGTCATCTCCTGGGTTGGATCGATGGACATTTGAAGAAAAATTTCGAAAATCGCGACATGAGTACAACCTCAATAGCTGATTTCCCTTAAGGGAAATCTGCTAAAATTTGTGTGAGTATTACTATGGATTAGGTAAACATGACAAGCTCAAAGTCCTTTATCTTAATTCCCTCCTTTATAGTTAGGCCGGAACTTTTTGACCTTCCCTCGTATATATATAATTTTGAACGGACCTCATTTTCGACATCTCCTGAGTAGGATCGATGAACATTTGAAGAAATGTTTCGAAACTCGCGTCATAAGTTTGACCTCAATAGCTGATTTCCCTTAAGGGGAATCTGCTAAAAATTGCGACCGCTAGAGCGTTAGCAGACAAATATATATAAATATAATTTTGAACGGACCTCATTTCGTCATCTCCTAGGTAGGATCGATGGACATTTGAAGAAATTTCGAAAATTCCGTCATGACTACGACCTCAATAAGGGTGGTCCCACTAGAAATTTGGACTGAATATTGGCATTTTAGTAACTTTAATGCAACCATGATCAAGCTCTCCTCTAGAGCTATTAACAGATGTATTGTTCTTGGAATTTGGGGAGAGGAAAAAGATCTCTCTTGATATATATTTAGCTAAATGATGATTTAAAATAATTTGTTATCATTATCTGTGTCCCTTATTTTGATTCTGATGAAACAAGCAGAGAATACTTTGTCAGTGTGTACATGGAATGTGAGTATAAATGAAAACGGTAATATCAGTTGACAAATAGGCAAAGAAGCGCTTTCTTCACACAGTCAGATTAGCTCTTCGCCTAATGAAAAGTTGCATTTGAACTCTTGTCTTAATGGTGTGAGGATCTTGGGCACAGAGTACTTTTATAAGGATATTAACTTGTAAAAGCTTAAAGCGTGGGGGGGGGGTAGTGTCTAAATTTTAAATGAGTTACTGGAATTTCCCCCATTACAACTGATTATAATTAAGTTACTAGAGATCGATTGTAGTTATATTTATGGGTTATATTTGTAGGATCGTGACAGTGATCATTCAAGTGGTTAGTAAAGTTAGAGACTCGTTTCTTTAGTCTGAATGAGCGTATGTGTTCCGGCATAGAATAATTCTAACTATTCTGCAGCCGTGAAGTTGGCTGCCCTGTTTGTTTACAATTCAGAAGCTTTCCGTTGTAGATATTATTAACTTGTAAATAGACTGAATGATTTCTTATTACCGTTTTTATTTATTCGTTTAACATTCACAGTGGAGTTACCAGCGTGTAAATTTATCTGTTGCAAACCTTTCCGTCGTAAATCTGCTTAGTTTACGCCGCCCCTGCGTGATGGACTTTTAACTTGTAGTTGGTAGTTAAGAAAACTATTTCTAATGCAGTTGCTAATATTAAGTGTTCATTGTAAATTACTAACTACTAGTTTATAGTTGCTCAATGCAACTACCCAACTTGTAGTAAGTAAATAAATCCTTTATTTGTACATGCATAAATATTTCAGATCGCGATGAGATAGTACATTTTTTTTTATTTGAATAATTCTATTACAAATACAACAGATTAGGTCTTCTGAGTTCATTATGATTTTCATGTGCGTAGATCTGCTAATTTATTTCAGGTTTAATCCTGGCCAAGTAGTGTGCTCCTCCAAGTGTCTTCCATTCTTCATCAACTCTCTGCCATGTTACCCCACCTCATGTAGTCCTGTTTGTTTATTATTATTTACGTCCACTTTATGCGACTATAGCTAATCGGGACGGGATATCTACAGGTTACCACGTTTTTCTAGCCAGGCTGGGCCCAAGGAGTTTATTTAGTGAGTCCGTCGCTAAAATAAATTTCTTCTGTCCAGAGCGGGAATCGAACCCCCCACTCTAGGCCTACCCACGCGAGATGTAATGTAGTCCTAATCTCAAAGTCCCATAGAGTTAATGGGTCTTCCTCTTGTTGTTCCAAGGCTACCAGTTGATACAATATTTAGACCATTTATCTTTACCCGCCCTCACCAGGTGTCCCTCCCATGTCTATTTTCTCTTATTTATGATCCATGCTGTTTCAGGAAATTTTCTTTTTTCTCTAATCCAATTCCTGGGCTTTTTATCTCTCTTAGTGATCTCTTAGTATGTAGTGCTCCATTCCCCCTTACTAGGCATCTGAGTTTTTAGCAGATTTCCCTTAAAGGAAAACAGATATTGGGGTCGTGCTCGTGACGCGATTTTCGAAAACTTTTCTTAAAATATCCATCGATCCTACCCAGGAGATAATGAAAATGAGGCCCGTTCAAAATTATATATGTGCATACATATATTTGTCTGTTAACGCTCTAGCGGGCGCAATTTTTGTTTGATCGTTACCAAACTCGGCATTAAAACGTTTTATGTAAAAAGAAAGATCAAGTTCGTTAATGGCTGAAATCCTTTGCTTTCTCAAAATTTTCTTTTTAGCTCCGAGGCGGCATTTGATCTATACAGCTGTTTGTATCTTAAAAGAGCTTTCCACACAGCTGAGCATCTCAGTTTAAATTTTTAACTAACTACCGGAATTAGTTAACTACTCCCCAACTCTGTCTATTTTCCAGTAATAAGATTCTCACAACATCAAGAGATGCCTCGTTATCCGCAAAACTATTACTCTAAGACCTACTACGAGATTGGGTAAAAAGTGGTGAGGCCCAGGTCACTTTTAAAGACTTTAGCTAGCTATTTTGGGGCAGGACTGACCCCTAGTTAGACTAAGGTCAGATGCTTGCAGCTGGCGTTAGGGTTGGGCAGTCAGCTGAGACACCCCTCGTTCCGTCTATATCAGATAGCGGGCACATTAGGTAGCCGAACATTCCACCCTGTCTTGGGTGTAGTAGCGTGCTCTTAGACATTGACAAGTCACTGCAGCTGTATCATGATGCAAAACAGTAAGTAATAAGGGACAAACAAGAAAACAATTCGGGTTCAAGAAAGGGCTGCGTAAACTAAGCAGGTGTCAAATTGGTCGGCTTGTCAAAACGTAGGGCTGAATGAGTCTGGGGACTCAGATGCTAAAAAAACAGCTGAAAAACTTGAATATGATCAAATAGATGTATTACACGAAGCCATTTCAATACAAATAAAATCACCTCATCTTAGATGCATGGCAAAACCGACTGGACTAGCACAAGTACTGACAACAAACTATGAACTAATAAGAACACTATTTGTATGTGTGGCCATCAAGTTTCAGTGACCCGAAGAGAGGAGAAGTAGTTCTCTCGAGACTTAGAATCGGCCACACCAAATTAACACACTCATTCTAAATGACAAAGGCAGACAGACCCACTCGCTCAACTTGTTACATTCCGTTGACGATAAGACATATACTGACAGAATGCCGAAAACGACACCACCAGGACTTCTATGACTTACAAGAGTTTTTGACGGAAGGTAGCTCATACATTAACAACCAGATGGAGGTTATTCTCATGCCTACACAAAATTCAAATATACGCAAACATTTAACATATAAATTATGTCTATCGTGTGCAACAGGACCTCAAGTTATATGCATTAATTATATTAGATGCGTTTGTACACATGTATATGTTTACCCTGAAGGAGGAAATTACGACAATCATTAGCAAAAGTACCATTTTCAGACATTCATTTCCTATTGATCATCCACCCACCAACTATACTTAACCTTTTTTTTTGTTATATTTACTTATACAATGTGCACTTTGGTTATTTGTCCTTGTTTTTTTCTGGTATTTGTTATTGTTACTTGTTGTTGTCTATTTTACTTTTGTTATTAAACTTAGTACAATTTTTGACAGGGCAAATCACCTTTGATGTGATGTCCATAAATAAATAAATCTTGAAATTGGTCGGCGACAGGTGTCGACGTCTAGACGGGTCTAGATTTCCTCACTGACTCCAATCCTTTGCAGGGATGCCTTCATTTTCTCTGTAACACTCATAAATACGTGATTAAATATACTTAATGTTCCCAACGAGTTTTGAACTAATCTTGTTTTCAATCAATGTTTGAGCAATGCGCCCTTCAGCTTGAGTGTGTTCATACTCATTTTTCAATCTATTCAATCAATTTTCAAAACAAATTGAGTAGCTTTTCAATTCCGTGTCGCCTATTGAGCCCCAATTTGCTTCGATTGCATACCCAATGGCCACTCCGCCAACTAGTGCTTTCACATTTTAAATAAGCATTTTTAAGCCCCAAATATGAGGGTTATTAATTCCGCTCGAGATAAGCCTCTACCCAGCCTTGTAGGAAATGATATAATCATTGGAGAGTTTAATTCAGTACTTTCACTGGCGGCATACAGGTGTGTTTGCATGCGGCAGCTCTAATTATGTGGTGTACACAATTTTTCTGCATGACTGTGTAAACTTCTAAGGAACTTTAGGGAAATTTTAGCAGATTTTCCTTAAAAGAAATCTGGTATTGAGGTGATATTAACAATAAGCTGTTATAACAAGGACGACTTTATTCTAAGCCTATATTCCAAATATTGGTTACAAGAGACCTTTATTATGCGAGAGAAATTCATTTTTATTGGAAGGTGACGTCATCAATCTACATTTTACGTTATTGTTTCGAAAATGTTTATTTGCCTTAATTTTTTCCCTAAACTTATTACTTTTATTTCATTTTTTTTAATACCATCTTATTGCATGATTTAGGTGTGTTGTCAGCAACTCACTATCGGTGAGCAGAATTAATTCTTAAATAAAGCGTTTTTAGCCGATCCTTTAAGGGAAAAAATCTATTGAGGCCGTGTTCATGACATAATTTTCGAAAATTTTCCTCAAATGTCCATCGATACTACGTAGTATATATATATATATACAGTTTTGAACGGACCTCATTTTCGCCATCTCCTGGGTAGGATCGATGGACATTTGAAGAAAAATTTCGAAAATCGCGTCATGAGTACAACCTCAATAGAAATCTGTTATATGAACACAATATTTGGTATCCAGGCTTCGAATAAAATCGTTCATGTTATAACAGCTTATTAATATGATATAAGTAGGAGTGGGGGTTTTTACGGAAGGCTGAAAATTAAAGAAATGCAAGTATCTCCGATAATAATAAAGATTGTGAAAAAGTATATATAACAACGTTTCTAGAACATCAAATCGCCAATGACATTAGTTATATACGATATATATAATTCTGAACGGTCCTCATTTTCGTACTCTCCTACGTAGTATCGATGGACATTTGAGGAAAATTTTCGAAAATTATGTCATGAACACGGCCTCAATAGATTTTTTCCCTTAAAGGATCGGCTAAAAACGCTTTATTTAAGAATTAATTCTGCTCACCGATAGTGAGTTGCTGACAACACACCTAAATCATGCAATAAGATGGTGTTAAAAAAAATGAAATAAAAGTAATAAGTTTAGGGAAAAATTAAGGCAAATAAACATTTTCGAAACAATAACTTAAAATGTAGATTGATGACGTCACCTTCCAATAAAAATGAATTTCTCTCGCATAATAAAGGTCTCTTGTAACCAATATTTGGAATATATGCTTAGAATAAAGTCGTCCTTGTTATAACAGCTTATTGTTAATATCACCTCAATACCAGATTTCTTTTAAGGAAAATCTGCTAAAATTTCCCTAAAGTTCCTTAGAAGTTTACACAGTCATGCAGAAAAATTGTATACACCACATAATTAGAGCTGCCGCATGCAAACACACCTGTATGCCGCCAGTGAAAGTACTGAATTAAACTCTCCAATGATTATATCATTTCCTACAAGGCTGGGTAGGGGCTTATCTCGAGCGGAATTAATAACACTCATATTTGGGGCTTAAAAATGCTTATTTAAAATGTGAAAGCACTAGTTGGCGGAGTGGCCATTGGGTATGCAATCGAAGCAAATTGGGGCTCAATAGGCGACACGGAATTGAAAAGCTACTCAATTTGTTTTGAAAATTGATTTGAACACACTCAAGCTGAAGGGCACGTTGCTCAAACATTGATTGAAAATAAGATTAGTTCAAAACTCGTTGGGAACATTAAGTATATTTAACCACGTATTTATGAGGGTTACAGAGAAAATGGAGGCATCCCTGCAAAGGATTGGAGTCAGTGAGGAAATCTAGACCCGTCTAGACGTCGACACCTGTCGCCGACCAATTTCAAGAATTATTTATTTATGGACATCACATCAAAGGTGATTTGCCCTATCAAAAATTGTACTAAGTTTAATAACAAAAGTAAAATAGACAACAACAAATACCAGAAAAAAAGAAGGACAAATAACCAAAGTGCACATTTTATAAGTAAATATAACAAAAAAAAAAGGTTAAGTATATGTAGTTAGTGAGTGGATGATCAATAGGAAATAAATGGCTGAAAATGGCCCTTTTGCTAATAATTGTCGTAATTTCCTCCTTCAGGGTAAACATATACATCTGTACAAACGCATCTAATATAATTAATGCATATAACTAGAGATCCTGTTGCACACCACAGACTTAATTTGTATGTTAATTTTTGTCGTATATTTGAATTCTGTGTAGGTATGAGAATAACCTCATCTGGTTGTTAATGTATGGGCTGCCTTCCGTCAAAAGGTCTTGTAAGTCGTAAGGGAAGTCCTGGTGGTGTCGTTTTCGGCATTCTGTCAGTATATGTCTTATCGTCAATGGAATGTTACAAGTTGAGCAAGTAGGTCTGTCAGTCTTTGTCATTAAGAATGAGTGTGTTAATTTGGTGTGGCCGATTCTAAGTGTCGAGAGAACTACTTCTCCTCTCTTCGGGTCACTGAAACTTGATGGCCACACATACAAATAGTGTTCTTATTAGTTCATAGTTTGTTGTCAGTACTTGTGCTAGTCCAGTCGGTTTGCCATGCATCTAAGATGAGGTGTTTTATTTGTCTTGAAATGGCTTCGTGTAATACATCTATTTGATCATATTCAAGTTTTTCAGCTGTTTTTTTAGCATCTGAGTCCCCAGACTCATTCAGCCCTACGTTTTGACAAGCCGACCAATTTGACACCTGCTTAGTTTACGCAGCCCTTTCTTGAACCCAATTGTTTTCTTGTGCCCTTATTACTTACTGTTTTGCATCATGATACAGCTGCAGTGACTTGTCAATGTCTAGAGCCCGCTACTACACCCAAGACAGGGTGGAATGGTCGGCTACCTAATGTGCCCGCTATCTGATATAGACGGGACGGACGAGGGGTGTCTCAGCTGACTGCCCAACCCTAACGCCAGCTGCAAGCATCTGACCTTAGTCTAACTAGGGGTCAGTCCAGCCCCAAAATAGCTAGCTAAAGTCTTTAAAAGTGACCTGGTGCCTCCAACAATTTTTAGCCAATCTTCTAGTAGGTCTGAGAGTAATAGTTGTTGCTTTTAACGAGGCATCTCTTGATGTTGTGAGAATCTTCATAGTGGGCAATAGACAGAATTTGGGAAGCAGTCAACTAATTCCAGTAGTTAGTTAAAAATTTACTGAGATGCTCAGCTGTGTGGAACGCTGATTTCAGATACAAGCAGCTGTATAGATGAAATGCACCCTAGGAGCTAAAAAGAAAATTTTGAGAAAGCAAAGGATTTCAGCCATTAACGAACTTGATCTTTCTTTTTACATAAAACGATTAAATGCCGAGTTTGGTAACGATCAAACAAAAATTGCGACCGCTAGAGCGTTAACAGGCAAATATATATATACACATACATATAATTTTGAACGGACCTCATTTTCGTCATCTCCTGGGTAGGATCGATGGACATTTGAAGAAAAGTTTTCGAAAATCGCATCACGAGCACGACCCCAATATCTGTTTTCCTTTAAGGGAAATCTGCTAAAAACTCAGATGCCTAGTAAGGGGGAATGGAGCACTACATACTAAGAGATCACTAAGAGAGATAAAAAGCCCAGGAATTGGATTAGAGAAAAAAGAAAATTTCCTGAAACAGCATGGATCATAAATAAGAGAAAATAGACATGGGAGGGACACCTGGTGAGGGCGGGTAAAGATAAATGGTCTAAATATTGTATCAACTGGTAGCCTTGGAACAACAAGAGGAAGACCATTAACTCTATGGGACTTTGAGATTAGGACTACATTACATCTCGCGTGGTAGGCCTAGAGTGGGGGGTTCGATTCCCGCTCTGGGCAGAAGAAATTTATTTAGCGACGGACTCACTAAATAAACTCCTTGGGCCCAGCCTGGCTAGAAAAACGTGGTAACCTGTAGATATCCCGTCCCGATTAGCTATAGTCGCATAAAGTGGACGTAAATAATAATAAACAAACAGGACTACATGAGGTGGGGTAACATGGCAGAGAGTTGATGAAGAATGGAAGACACTTGGAGGAGCACACTACTTGGCCAGGATTAAACCTGAAATAAATTAGCAGATCTACGCACATGAAAATCATAATGAACTCAGAAGACCTAATCTGTTGTATTTGTAATAGAATTATTCAAATAAAAAAAAATGTACTATCTCATCGCGATCTGAAATATTTATGCATGTACAAATAAAGGATTTATTTACTTACTACAAGTTGGGTAGTTGCATTGAGCAACTATAAACTAGTAGTTAGTAATTTACAATGAACACTTAATATTAGCAACTGCATTAGAAATAGTTTTCTTAACTACCAACTACAAGTTAAAAGTCCATCACGCAGGGGCGGCGTAAACTAAGCAGATTTACGACGGAAAGGTTTGCAACAGATAAATTTACACGCTGGTAACTCCACTGTGAATGTTAAACGAATAAATAAAAACGGTAATAAGAAATCATTCAGTCTATTTACAAGTTAATAATATCTACAACGGAAAGCTTCTGAATTGTAAACAAACAGGGCAGCCAACTTCACGGCTGCAGAATAGTTAGAATTATTCTATGCCGGAACACATACGCTCATTCAGACTAAAGAAACGAGTCTCTAACTTTACTAACCACTTGAATGATCACTGTCACGATCCTACAAATATAACCCATAAATATAACTACAATCGATCTCTAGTAACTTAATATATCAGTTGTATGGGGGAAATTCCAGTAACTCATTAAAATTTAGACACTACCCCCCCCCCACGCTTTAAGCTTTTACAAGTTAATATCCTTATAAAAGTACTCTGTGCCCAAGATCCTCACACCATTAAGACAAGAGTTCAAATGCAACTTTCATTAGGCGAAGAGCTAATCTGACTGTGTGAAGAAAGCGCTTCTTTGCCTATTTGTCAACTGATATTACCGTTTTCATTTATACTCACATTCCATGTACACACTGACAAAGTATTCTCTGCTTGTTCATCAGAATCAAAATAAGGGACACAGATAATGATAACAAATTATTTTAAATCATCATTTAGCTAAATATATATCAAGAGAGATCTTTTTCCTCTCCCCAAATTCCAAGAACAATACATCTGTTAATAGCTCTAGAGGAGAGCTTGATCATGGTTGCATTAAAGTTACTAAATGCCAATATTCAGTCCAAATTCTAGTGGGACCACCCTTATTGAGGTCGTAGTCATGACGGAATTTTCGAAATTTCTTCAAATGTCCATCGATCCTACCTAGGAGATGACGAAATGAGGTCCGTTCAAAATTATATTTATATATATTTGTCTGCTAACGCTCTAGCGGTCGCAATTTTTAGCAGATTCCCCTTAAGGGAAATCAGCTATTGAGGTCAAACTTATGACGCGAGTTTCGAAAGATTTCTTCAAATGTCCATCGATCCTACCCAGGAGATGACGAAAATGAGGTCAGTTCAAAATTATATATATACGAGGAGAGGTCAAAAAGTTCCCGGCCTAACTATGAAGGAGGGAATTAAGATAAAGGACTTTGAGCTTGTCATGTTTACCTAATCCATAGTAATACTCACACAAATTTTAGCAGATTTCCCTTAAGGGAAATCAGCTATTGAGGTTGTACTCATGTCGCGATTTTCGAAATTTTTCTTCAAATGTCCATCGATCCAACCCAGGAGATGACGAAAATGAGGTCCGTTCAAAACTGTATATATATATCTATATATCTATCTATCTATCTATCTATCTATCTATCTATCTATATATTTGTCTGTTACCGCTCTAGCGGTCGCAATTTTGTTTAATCGTTACCAAACTCGATATTTAGTCGTTTTATGTAAAAATAAAGATCAAGTTCGTTAACCGCTGAAATCGGGCCAGGGGGAGGGGGGGTTTAGAGGGAAGGATTTTTGAAATTTCGAAATATCTCCGTTACCAAAGGTCGGATCGAAAAATTGTATATAACCAATCTTATTGCAAATTAAATTTACTATAAATATTGTTATATACGTTTATTCTCTATTTTGAATATTAACCGAGATATTTGCATTTTTCAGTTTTCAGCAAACCGCCACTTCTACTCATGTTACGCAAACAATACTCTGCTACATAATAAATCACATTATTGGAAGTTTAAATACCAAAAATTGTATTCAAGAGACCTTTATTATACGAGATACATGCAAATATGCCCTGCTGAAACCCCCCCCCCCCCCATCTTAAAGTTTTGGACTACTAAAATTTTATTGTTTGAGATAACAATTATTCAGACTCATTATTAATTACAGTACTAGATATAGTAAATAGTTCTCAATAAAATAATGTGTTATATTTTGATATATTTCAG
The DNA here is from genome assembly GCA_019009955.1 of Riptortus pedestris. Classification (NCBI taxonomy): domain Eukaryota; kingdom Metazoa; phylum Arthropoda; class Insecta; order Hemiptera; family Alydidae; genus Riptortus; species Riptortus pedestris. The sequence continues at coordinate 18,015,960 of CM032232.1, forward strand.
TAATTGTTTTTCTTTCCGGTTTGAGGCAGAGGTTAGGTTAGAAATGTAAACAAACGGGTCGGCCCCGGTTTGTTTACATTTCTAACCTAACGCTTCCTGTCGGCAGGTTATTGAAATTGGATGAAACATTTCTTATTTCCGTATGTATTTATTCACGATGTTGTTGTGTTAGCAGTATGTATATTTATCTATTACTAAACATCACGTGGGAAATCTGCTTAGTTTACGCAGTCCCTGCGTGACGGACTTCTTTATAATCCTACTATCACTTGTCTAATATATAAAATACTTTTATTATCATCAGTTCGCACTTGTCTTTAAAATGAGCAACATTGAGTACAGAGCTGTGAAATTCTTAGTCAAAGAAGGCATAAGGCCTTCAGAAATTTTTGAACGCCTTAGGAACGTGTATGGGGACTTGTCCCCTAGCTATAGTACTGTGAAATATTGGTGTAGTTTATTCAAAATTGGGCGAGAATCCTTAGAAGACGACTCGCAACCAAGAAGGCCTGTGGAAGCAACCACCCCAGACATCATCAACCGCATAGAAGACTTGGTGCTCAATATATATTATTTGAATCTTAAATAGCAAATATTGTATTCAAGAGACCTTTATTATACGAGATACATGCAAATATGTCCTGTTGACCCCCCTCCCCCCCGTCTTAAGGTTTTGGCCTACTAACAATTGATTGATTGTGATAACAATTATTCTGACTCATTATTAATTACAGTACTAGATATAGTAAATAGTTCTCAATAAAATTAATATGTTATATTCTGATATATTTCAGTAATTGTTTTTCTTTCCGGTGAGAGGCGGGCAGACCCGTTTGTTTACATTTCTAACCCAACTCTTCCTGTCCGCAGGTTATTGAAATTGGATGAAACATTTCTTATTTCCGTTTGTATTCATTCACGATGCTGTTATGTTACCAGTATGTATATTTATCTATTACTAAACTTCACGAGGGAAATCTGCTTAGTTTACGCAGCCCCTGCGGAACGGACTTTTACTTTGTGGGATACATGCAAATACGTTATTTCCTAAACCATTCTCGATATTTAACCGTTTCAGTCAACACTAAAGACCATATTTGTTATTGGCGGATATCAGAAATCTAATAGTGGGGGTCTACAGGGGGAATTATAAAAAAAGTCCGTCACGCAGGGGCTGCGTAAACTAAGCAGATTTCCCACGAGAAGTTTTACAATAGAGAAATCTGCCTAATAACAACTGTAGTAGTAAGAAACCTCTAAACCTAAAACATTATTTAGGGCGTAATAACCCAGTAGTTTCTAGCCCCAAAAAACAGGTAACCTAGCCTCTAAACCTATTCACGAGGGACGAATAGTTATAGAAATGGCCGCCAGAGCTCTCGGCGGAAAGTCCGAACATAGCCTACTGGTGACCACACGCAGAATACAAATGCAAATATCTCGGTTAATATTCAAGATACAGAATAAATGTATAGAACAATATTTATAGTAAATTTAATTTCCAATAAGATTTATTCTATACAATTTTTCGATCCGACGCATAATAACTGAGATATTTTGAATTTTCAAAAATCTCCTCCTCTAAACCCCCCCTCCCACTAGTCCGATTTCAGCCATTAACGAACTTGATCTTCCTTTTTACATAAAACGATTAAATATCGAGTTTGGTAAAGATCAAACAAAAATTGCGACCGCTAGAGCGTTAACAGACAAATATATCTATATATATATATATATATATATATATATATATATATATATATATATATATATATATGTGTGTGTGTGTGGTGTGTTGTTCTTTTCGGAGTTTTGGTCAATGTTGGTGAAATGAATCTTAGTTTATGCCGATATTTCGAGAATCTTTATTTTCTCTTCCTCAGGGCTGTAAAAATTACATTTACTACATTATAATATTGCACATTGTTGTTATACATTGTTACAAAAGGGTGTTTTTTCCTTATTACTCCGAAAAGATTACAACACACCACATATAAATACAACCTGGTCGAAAACATCAGCACAATATATATATATATATATATATATATATATATATATATATATATATATATATATATATATATATATATATATATAATTTTGAACGGACCTCATTTTCGTCATCTCCTGGGTAGGATCGATGGACATTTGAAGAAATTTTTCGAAACTCGCATCATCAGTACGACCTCAATAACTGATTTCCCGTAAGGGAAATCTGCTAAAATCAAAATATCGCCGTTATTATGAGTCGTATCGCAAAATGATGTAGAACCAATCTTTTTAAGCTATTAATGCTCTACAATTGTTGTTCTATACATTTTTTGTTAATTCAAGTATTAATCGATTTATTGACAATTTTAGTAGATTTCCCTTAAGGGAAATCAGCTATTCAGGTCGTACTGATGACGCGATTTTCGAAAAATATCTTCAAATGTCCATCGATCCTACCCAGGAGATGACGAATATATATATATATATATATATATATATATATATATATATATATATATATAGATATATATTTGTCTGTTAACGCTTGATCGCTACCAAACTTGATATTTAAACGTTTTATGCAAAAAGACAGATCAAGTTCTTAATGACTGAAATCGGACCAGTGAGAGAGGGGTTTAGAGGGGAGGGTTTTCGAAAATTCGAAATATCTCCGTTACCATACGTCGGATCATAATATTGCAAATTAAATTTACTATAAATATTGTTCTATACATTTAGTCTCTATCTTGAATATTAACCGAGATGTTTGCATTTTTATTATATGTGGGCCGATAACAGAGTGAGTTTCCCGCCAAAAGCTAGTTTGGCCATTTCCGTAACTGATCGGGTCTCATATTGAGATTTCTCTATTTTAAAACTTCACGTGGGAAATCTGCTTAGCTTACGCAGCCCCCGCGAGACGGACTTTCTGGTTTTCAGCCGTGATTAGTCCCACCCCCACAACCATTTTACTCATGGTTTTTTTTTTTTTTTTTTTGACATAGAGAATGATTCTTCTCGTTCGCCTGATACGGGCCTCTCTACACTAGATTGAGGTCAACGACTGTACAGCTACAGTATAAGCCGTAGCAAATCATTAGCAGGTAACTGACTGATGCCTGTTTAGAGACAGACACAGAACACAGAGTGGGACCTGCCTGACCTATAGCTACAATACTAGAACCATTCATCATGCTCTAGGTGTCCGCCCGCCTCTACTATAGCTATCAGAATAATGAATGGATGTCAGCTCAGACACTGGATCACTCACAAATGAAAGGCTTAACCCGCGTCTATGGCTACCATCTCCAGTTCTCAATTAATATTTCAAACGGTAACTGAATTATCCTTTGAATTTAACTTCAAAGGACTCTATATTAGAGCAAGACTGGAAATACTTTTTAGAGGGTTTCCCTTAAATTAAAACAACTGTTGAGCCCTTGCTCACGACTGGTAGACGACGAAAATTCCGACGATCAGTGAAAATATTTCTGAAATAAATATTAAAGCATATACAAATAGCGTGTTTGTGTGCATTTCAGATGCCTTGAATCCAAAAAAGAAACAAAATCACTGAGAAGGATAAGCAAAGAGTTGACCTCACCTTCCTAAGGAAATGAGGTCCGTTCAAAATTTTTTATATATATATATATAGCTTTTAATGCTCTAGTGGTAGCTAATTTTTGTTTGACCGTTACCAAACTCGATATTTAAGTGTGTTGTGTAAAAAGATAGATCAAATTTGTTAATGGCATAAATCGGAGAAATGAGAGTGGGAGGGTATAAAGGGGGAATTTCGAAATTTGAAATATTTTGTTTCCTATTATTTTTTCGGCAAAGAAGTACATAACAAAAGTTTTTTTTTGTTATTTAGAGTAACTTTTGGTTCATACACTTTAAAAATATCTAAACAAAACTCGGCATGTGAATTAGCATTAAGTCTTCTATGATTATAAGCTATATCAAAATTTCTAGGAACTACCAAGGAAGGGGGTTGTAAGGGAGGCATTTTATGAAAACTCGACGTATTTCGTTTTCCATTGGGTTTTTCGGCAAACGTATACTTAATCGAAGGTGTTCCTTTTGTCATTTAGAGTAATTTTTGTTATATTCATTTCTGTGGTGTGACGAATTACAAACGAGATATAAACTAAAAACAATAGCGGGAGTCAATAATTGTATTAGTAGTCACATAAGTGATTTTAATATAGGCCTACTATGAACATTTAAGTTACAGCTAACACATTAAATGGTGGTGTTTAAACCAGTAGAACGTATTCGTAATCCTTGTTTTCACCCTCAGTACAACATTTATTATATGCTCTTTTAGTGATATATATATATATATATATATTTCGTTAAATATATCAATTATTTAATGATTATATGTTTGTCTGTTACCACTCTAGCGGTCGCAATTTTTGTGAAATCGTTGCTAAACTTGATATTTAATCGTTTTATGTAAAAAGAAAGATGTAGTTTCTCAACGGCTTAAATCACATAACGTGAGGGAGAATTTCTAAAATTCGAAATGTACGTTTTTTCACTATCTTGGTATTAACCGAGATATTTAATTTTTTTAGTTTTCGTGCGTCAGTATACCCATACGCCAGTATACTTCTGCTCATGTCATATTAGCAATAAGCTGTTATATTATGAAATTAACTATTTGAGACATAAATTCCAAATATTTTCTCTCATTGTGCTTTTAAGTTTTGACATAAATGCCAATGTGTAATGCACGTGGGAAATCTGCTTAGTTAATGCAGCGTCTGCGTGACGGACGTTTTAAATACAGAAATATAAAAACATTGGATGATATTACCTTTGTCACTTCAGAATGTGGGGAATGTACTTAGTGAACGCAGCCCCTGTGTGACGGGCTTTTTGATACTCGAGCCTGAATTGGTTTGTAGTCCCGTTAAGGGAGTAAAGTTGATGTGGTGGTTATCTCCTGGTGACTGGGGGTTTGCATTCAGACCGACCAGCGGTTCCATGCGGTGACTAGCATAAACCATTTGGAGAGTCCGGACCGATCCCATCCTCTGCCTTCCGCGTGAAATGGCCAGTGAGATAGGAGGCGTGTATTCTCAGGGAAGTGAATATGGGAAAACTATAACAGTAGGATCTCGCTGCAGAAAAAAAATTCCTTTTCTATCTCAGCAGATATCGTTGCATATATCTTAGCTATCGTGGTTCCTCCATGGTATTCTCAGTATCTATATAATCTCAATCTTTTTCATGTCTCGTTTCAACCCACACAGTACCACCCGTTGCCGGGTAGTATGCGCCTTTTGTTCCACTCACAACTCGGCTAACTCACAATAACTCTAAAGTTATATATAAATTATGCGTGGAAGTATTTATTGATAATAACAATTACAAACTTAAAATGAGCAGAGTAACAGTCTACAGCTACTGGGGAAATGACAAGGAGAGGAAGAAAGGAAAAGATTATAAAGGAAATAAATCCTGATGCTTGTGATGTCAGCAGGACGAATGTTCCCTAGACGTAACTTTAGACTAGAGCCATCGTTAACTAAAAACGTAAATTCTTAATTGGTGACGTCATTGCACAACGAACGAGCATGTATCTCACAAAGTAATAGTTCAATGAAAACTATGTTTGGTATTTAACCTTGGAATGAAAAGGTCCATGATATAACAGTATAAAGTTAATATGACATGAGGAGGAGTCGGGGTTTACAGATGGCCGAAAACTAAAATATGGAAATATCTCGGTTAATATTAAATAAAGAAAAAATAAGTAGGACGATAACATTTATAAAAAGTCCGTCACGCAGGGGTTGCGTAAACTAAGCAGATTTCCCTCGTGAAGTTTAGTAGTATATAAATATACATACTGCTAACACAATACCGTGAATAAATACAAACGGAAATAAGAAATATTTCATCCAATTTCAATAGCCTGCCGACAGGAAGCGTTAGGTTAGAAATGTAAACAAACGGGTCCCGCCTCACACCGGAAAGAAAAACAATTACTGAAATATATCAGAATATAACACATTAATTTTATTGAAAACTATTTACTATATACAGTACTGTAATTAATAATGAGTCAGAATAATTGTTATCTCAATCAATAAAATTTTAGTAGTCCAAAACTTTAAGATGGTGGGGGGGAGTCACCAGTGCATATTTGCATGTATCTCGTATAATAAAGGTCTCTTGAATACAATTTTTGGTATTTAAACTTCCAATAATGTGATTTATTATGTATCAGAGTATTGTTTACGTAACATGAGTAGAAGTGGCGGTTTGGTGAAAACTGAAAAATGCAAATATCTCGGTTAATATTCAAGATAGAGAATAAATGTATACAATATTTATAGTAAATTTAATCTGTAATAAGATTGATTCTGTATAATTTTTCGATCCGACGTTTAGTAACGGAGATATTTCGAATTTTCGAAAATCCTCCCCTCTAAACCACCCCCCCCTCCCACTGGTCCGATTTCAGCCGTTAACGAACTTGATCTTTCTTTTTACATGAAACGCTTAAATATGAAGTTTGGTAAGGATTAAACAATAATTGCGACCGCTAGAGCGGTAACAGACAAATATATATATATATATATATATATATATATATATATATATATATATATATATATACAGTTTTGAACGGACCTCATTTTCGTCATCTACTAGGTAGGATCGATGGACATTTGAAGAAAAATGTCGAAAATTCCGTCATGAGTACAACCTCAATAGCTGATTTCCCTTAAGGGAAATCTGCTAAAAAATACATGTGCAATTAGATTGATTCTATGCTACATTTCGAATTGCTTCCTAAATGAAAAGTTTTTTTTAATTAAATGCAAATATATGAAATGTGGCTGCAGCTTGACTGATATCCTTCCCACTTCTCGGTCACTACTCGATCAACAATAAGAAAAATCTTTCCCCAAAGCAGTATCAGTCACAGCTTGCACATTGAGTGACCACCCAGGGTACCCGAACTGACAGAAATAGATTATTTTCTATGGAGGAGTGTCAAAGGCATATCTACCAGAACAGGTCGCAAAATATTGAAGACATGAAAAATGGAATCAGACTAATGATAAATTCAATTCAGTAGCAGAAATACAGTGTCGAAATTGGTTGTGTGTGTATGTATTTGGTTTATAATAGATTAATTCTAAGAACGGTTTTTGATATATTAATGTTATTTGAATTCATTCAAGAATACTTTTGCTTTGTTTCGTTTTAAAATTATTATTTATTTATTTAATTTTTATTTCAGAATCTATTCCTTTTCTCTTAGACTTGTTTTAAAGATAATTTTGTTGGCTAAAACTTTTATGTCCTAGCATTTTTCAATAAAATGTTCCCTTCTTGAAATAAATATTTGTGCAATTTAAGGCAAAAGGATGCGTCAAATCGGAGAATTCACCGATATAAACTCGTTTTAGAAATTGATTTTCTACTAAAATCCGTCATGAAGTTATGGTCACAGGAGAAGGTTACGGGGTTGAATATGGACTGAAAGGATTCCTCAGGGGTCACAATTGTGGTACACCAAGTCTCGCCCTTTTATTAATTCAAGTACAGATTTTAAAGGGATTGGTATGTGAACTTGGGACACTCTGTATATCGATTTTGGTATCGTTCTATCAAAGATTGTCACCACTAGAGAGGTAACAGATGTATATATATATATATATATATATATATATATATATATATATAGTTTTGAACGGACACCATTTTTGTCATCTACTAGGTAGGGTCGATGGACGTTTTGAGGGAATATTTCAAAAATTGCGTCATTTGCACGAGCACAATAGCTAATTTCCCTTAAGGGACTAACTAACTAACTAAAAAGTTATTTTACATATGTTAGAGACTTTAGATTTTTTATTTCAAGACTTTAAAAGGCGTTTTGAGTTACTACCTAAACACTAGATTGCTAATAGAATACTGCAGTCTTAAGCTAACAGAACTTCGTACTGGTCTTTTCTTACACGTTCCTTCATTATTGTACCCCTAACTATTAAACACTGACTGATTAACTTCAGTAATCTTGAAAGTTTTTGAATACTATATGAGTTGTTAGATTTAATTACTGATGATAGTCCATATAATGGACAACCTACAGCCTTAAAAACAAGAACATGTTTTCCAATATGTAAATGTATTCACACCTGATATTTTAACTGAGTATCTATGTTTGCAATAATATTTATGAATTATATTATAATATATTGAAGTACTTATTGTAGTTATCTTAATTACATTTCTTTGTTTTTCAATGTTATTTGTTTCAGTTTTCTTATTATTAGATTTAATAAACGGATACCGTTTTTGTACTTTATGTTTATTTGGTCCAGTTGTTTACTTGATTATTTGCAGTTTGTTTTCATTTTAATTTTATTTCCATTGACTGGACAACAAAAAAATCATCTAGTTACCGACGCTCTTAAATGAAACGAAAAATAAAAATAATATTTGGCTCAGAGGGCTTTGAAGGGCTAGGGTCAGCCTAACGGCTTTGGTAGGAGTTTCAGATAGTCGTATGCCCTAGATTATTGCGGCACTGGAGAACTCAACTTCTTTATTTCTGTTACTACTCAATTGCGTCACTGTGTTGAGTTGGATATAAGGGAAGAATATTAGCCACCCCTCGAAGTCGCACAGATAAATAAAATCTGTCTATAAAAACTGCCAACTCCGACTTTGAACGCGGCACCTCTGATATGCTGGTATAGTGAGAGCTTTAACAGATTTCCCTTATGGGGAAATGTATGTAGACTACATCTGGTAATTGATCGCGTGAATTTGTAAAATGTATTTTCAGGGGAACGAACAAGGGAATAGGAAGATTACCAACAAGGATATGCCACTTCTGCATCAGACCATCCAGCAGTAAAGGCAGTATGAGGGACATTCCATTCATTCCAAGAAATGCATGAGTGAAGAAGATTCCAATCAAAGCCAAAGCTGTGAGATAGCCATCTCTTGGTAGCCTGTAGCCTGCATCAGCTGACTAATGATAGACTAAGGATCAATAAGAAGACCAGTCCTCTACTGTTTTTTAATATTATGCAGAGTGCATTTTCGGAGTCAACGCTCCATCCTCAGTGCCTGCTGACAAACACAACCTTGAGTTAATTTAACATTCACAGCATGTCCAAAAACAAAATGCAATGTAACACCAACTAGTAGTCTTTGAACGTATACTTCTACAAAAGATTTATGGGGCTGCCTTCGACACTGACTCAAATATATGGAGACTCCGGAGCAATGTCTAGTTGCAGTCCCTGTATAAAGGTACAAATGTAGACCAATTGAGTAAAGCACGAATTAGAGAATGGTTGGGTCATGTAATAAGAATGCCGTAAAGCAGAATGCCAAGCAAACGACTGCATTAATTTCTGTTTGGTACAAGAAAAATGGCAGGCCCGAAGGCGATGGCTACAAGATGTTGATCAGGACTGAAATAACTAGGGGTCACAAGTTGGATTGAAAAGCGATAGACAGAGAGAGTTAGAACAACATTGTGAACTAAGCCATGGTGCACTCCCGACTGCAGACCTACCCAAGTACAGTGTTGTACGTTAGTAAGGTGTTGCAGTCCAAGAAGTAAGAATTGTAGTTCTGCAGTGAAGTTACTTGATATGTCCGGTAGTCTACAAGTAAATATTTCGTAAACCACTATGGCGCCTGAGCCACATTTTCAGCAGATGTCCCTCAAGGGAAATCTGCTGTTGAGGTCGTACTCATGACGCGATTCTCGAAACATTTCCTCAAATGTTCACCGATCCTACGGACTTTTCTGTACATTTTGAGTCATCTGAATATATGAAAAGTCCTTCAATAATTATGTTCCATGACACATAATTAATTAAATTGCTTCTAAGACCTTCCCTATTCCAGTATTTCCCAATGAAAGTTTTCGTTTGTAGAAGTCAAATCCCCTACAATAAGTCCGATTCGACTAGGTACTTCTTCGCTAGTAAAGCGACCATTCGATCCCCTTCATCCTTCTGACACACTATAAACCAAATGGCTTCAGATAACTGCGGGGTGCTCGAGCTTACGAAGACGAAGGGGAAAATACAAAAGTCGATACGAAAAAAAAAAAATCGGTCGCCGGCCCACGCCTACGACTAATGAGAAGCAGGATTAACGGGCGAGCGATCCGAGGAGAAAGTGGGAGCGGGGTAAGTGTGACAGCTGGTGGGGATGGGGAAAGCAAGAGGCGGTCAGTGGCTGCTCAGTGCTGCTAGGGTACGGTCCGGGGTTACACCTGATCACAGCTAGAGTGTTCGTACGTACAGCTCGCCGCTACATGGAAATACTCTACTAGACCATCATGGACGAGACTAATAATAACAACAAGAGGAAGTCCTCGTGGGACTCGAAGGTATGTTACTATCAGTCTCTTATCAATTCAACCACCTGTTGAAGACCTCATGTGCTCCTGGGAGTAATATGCAATTTTTGATGTTTTTTTTATAGATTTTTTAAATTGGTTAACCATATTTACCTGAAGGAAAATCAGATATAGAAGTCGTGCTCATAAAGCGATTTTCGAAAAATGTCTTCAAATGTCCATCGATCCAGGACACCACGAAAAATTAGTTCCGTTCAAAACTATATATGTCTGTTAACGCTTTATCGGTTGCAATTTTTGTTTGATACCAAACTCGATATTTAAACGATTTATGTAAAAATGAAGATGGTTAACGGCTGAAATCGGATTACTGGGAGAGGGAGTTTAGAGGGGGGAAATTTCAAAAATTCGAAATACCTCCCTCATTATACGTCAGATCGAAAACATTAATAGAACCAATTCTATTAAAAATTTAATTTACTATAAATGCTGTTATATATACTTTTTTACTATCTTGATTAGCAATCGAGATATTTGTATTTTTTAGTTTTGACCCTTCAGTAAACCCTCACTCTTACTCATGTCATATTAATAATAAGCTGTAATATCATAAACCGCTTTATTCGGAGATTAAATACCAAATATTGTCATTGAACGTTTACTTCCCGTCTAGACTGAATAATCTTTATTTGATGTATACCAAATATGTATACCATATTTAACAGTTCAATTCAACGCTTAAGTTCATAGTCCTTGATGTCTAAAATGGAACAAGGGAGGGGTTAAATTTGTTAAATTCAAAATATCTCTGTTATTATATGTCGCATCAAAACGTGTTGTAGCATCAATCTTGTTAAACTATTGATGCTCTACAAGTGATCTTCAATTTATTTTTTTGTAGCTTAAATATGAATCAAGTTATTCTCATTTCCTTGTTTTCAGCTGACATTAAACCCCCACTTCTCCTCATCGAATTTTTACTTAGATACAAAAATATATGGTTTTGTTTCGTTTTTTAATTTTATACAGTTTTCCCCCGAGCAACGTCGCTACAGTTGCTAAGCTCCAAATAAATAAATAAAATATATGGGTGAAGATATCACTAGTGTGTAAACCAGCACTCGGGAAATCTGCTTACTTAATGCAGCCCATGCGTGACGGACATTTTTTTTAAAATTATGAGTCCATTATCTTAACTTAATTGTCGGGAATAATCCGAAATCACTCTCTTCCCACCTCTAGGGAGAAAATCAACACAGATTTAAAGTAAAGTAGGTACAGCCGCCAGTCTGAAAAAAATTATACATTGTGTATTCAGCTGATTTCCATGCTATTAATGTTGTATATGTTACAATTTATTCTTTTTCTCCTTAAAAAATACTTGCTCAACTCACCCCTTCACGACAAGCGGTCTTTTAATGTGGATAAGGTCACCTTGAGATCAGCTAGAGTTCTGAAGTTGACGTTAAGACAAAACGTCCGTCATGCAAGTGCTGCATAAACTTAGCTGATTTCCAACTCGTAGGAAAATGATACGTTGATGACCCATCCTGCCACATCTTAATATATATAAATCTCCTGTCACGATGTTTGTCCGCGATGGACTCCTAAACTACTTAACCGATTTTAAATTAAATTGGCACAACGTGAGCTGTCTGGTCCAACTTGAGAGATAGGCTATATTAATTTTCTCTGAGACGAACAGGAGTGGGGGTTATAAGGGAGGCCTGAAATTAAAAGTCGCGATATTTGGTTTTCTATTGGTTTTTTCGCAAATATGCACATAACAAAAGTTGTTTATTTTGTTATTTAGAGTAACTTTTGTCATAAACACTTTCATCGTAGTTCGAAGTTTAAATGAGTTATACGCTTATGACTATAGCGGGAGTCAACAATATTATTTGGGACAAAAGACCCAACCGAAATAAATAAAACTCGGTATGTGTATTAGCACTAACGCTTTCATTATAAGAAGCCATACCAACATTTCTAGGGACGGGCAGGAGTGGGGGTTTTAAGGGAAGCCAGAAATTAAAAATAGCGATATTTCGTTTCCTATTGGTTTATCGGCAAATATGAACATAACAAAAGTTGTTTATTTTGCTATATAGAGTAACTTTTGTTATATACACTTTTTTCGTATACCAAATTATAAACGAGATATACGCTAAAAATTATAGCGGAAGTGAAAAATTTTATTTGGCACAAAAGACTCAACCGAACAAAATAAAACACTCACTATGTTTATTAGCACTAACGCCTTCCTTATAAAAAGCCATACTATTTCTAGGGACAGGCAGGAGTGGGGGTTATAAGGGAGACCTGAAATTAAAAATATTGATATTTTGTTTCCTATAGTAGTTTCGGCAAATATGCACATAACAAAAGTTGTTTATTTTGTTATTTAGAGAAATTTGCTCAAGAATTCTTTTCAATATGAACTACCAGGTACCTCACCTGGAAAAATTAATTCAAATCTATGCAAAATGCACGAGAAACGGGAAATATGACAATATGGAGGACAGTGAAGTCTTACATAAAAAATTAATTTTATTATTAACAAATCCACAGAAACGACGGGTATTAACCCTAAACACTGGGACGGGTAAATGTCAAAATATTGTGCAAAATAAAGCCTTGCCAAAAAAATACCATCAACATTCAGCCTCAAATGAATTCCCGAGCGAAGCCGGGTATCTGAGCTAGTATTTTCTAATTTTCTGGAAATAAGAATCCTACATAAACAGGAATACCCTTTGAACTCATATCCGATAATTTATTCTATTTTAGAATAGGCCTTCCATAAATCTGGCATTATAATTGTTTGAGGATGATTTTTATTTATTATTATGTAGAGCTCTGCAACTGTTGGTGATTACTTTCTTTAATTAATTCATGCTAATACGGTTGCTATGCACTGCATAGACGAAACATTCGTGATTGGGTTTCTGATGAGAGAATCTGCGCAAACGTTCCTTAAATAATTTTTCCAATTAGTAGCAGTTTCCGTAGAAATACATAATTCCTCTTGGTAAACTAAGGTGGTTCTATACTTTTTTGTACAAGAATAAATGAATGTTATTATTGTTGTATTTAACGGAATTTCCAACCAGTGAACCAAGTACCTTCTCTCCAATGCCAGTAACCAAGCGGTAACTTGCATTCTGACATCCACATCTATAACGATATTCTCTATTATATAATTTCATTATGTGACCATACCGGGATTGTATTTCTTCGTGGAGCAGGCTTTTTTCTTGATGAACAATATATGTTTTGACTATATCTTTAAAATCATTGTATAACTTTAATAAAGAGGGGCTCATCCACGTGAGTTGAAGTGTTGGACTTAATTTTACATAGTAAACCTAGAGTGGAGAGTTCTACTCCCGCCTGGGAAATAGGAATTTAGTGACGAAATTATTCATTGAAATCCTTAGTCCTACCCTGGCTAGAAAAGGGTTGCAACCTGTAGATAACCCGTCCCAATTAGGCGTAGTAGCATAAAGTGAATGTTAATAAATAATAATAATACTTAAATTAAGCCATAATTCAAAATGTAAATACAAAATGTACTTGTATGTTTTAATTTTAGTGAACTAAATATCATGTGATCGAGTACTAACATCACTAATATTGTATTATGGTTAATGTAATCAAATGTTTTAATAATGAATCATATATGTGGGTATTAAACGAAAAAGAACCGAAAATCAATATATGTCCTTGTGACCATGAGGCAGGGCAGGACAAGTCGTAACTAATCTTTTTTGGCCTGTGCGTTAGCTTGAGGATTAGTTTTAGCTCAGCGTGGAAATTGACTCAAATAATTGCGGTAATTTCTTGGTTTTATTAACGAATACTTTAACCTGCTACTGCAACTGGATACTTGTTCTGAACAGTCTACCACTCTCTTTTTTTCGGTGGAGGTATGACGGATTTTATTTAGTGATCGTTAATAAAATAAATTCGATTACCCACGAGGGATGTCTAATTCACATAACTAGAGAATTGTTACTTTTTCTCCTAATAAATGTTTCATTATACGATACAATTATTATTATTGTTTATTAACGCCAACTTTTTTCTACTATAGCTAATTGGGACGGGCTACCTACAGGTTACCGCCCTTTTCCAGCCAGGGTGGGACTAAAGATTTTATTTCATATTTATTCATCACTAAATAAATTCCTATTGGCCAGGCGGGAATCGAATTCAACATTCTAGGTTTACCATGTGTGATTTAGGCTAACGCTTTAACTCATATGGCTAACCTGAGCATCTACAATGATATTAACATAGTATTTGTGATGTTCCTTATATAGAAATAGTGGCTCCATGGCTAGAAATAGGTGGCGACCTGTAGATAGCCCGTTTCAATTAGCCATAGCAGCAAAAAGTAGACCTTAATGAATAAAAATAATAATATATAAAAAATATAATTAAAAAAAAATAAATAACAATTGTTTGATACTAAAATGAATTTAAATTTCTATATATGTTTATCTTATTCCTAACATTATTATGCTTAAAAAGATCATGCAGCTAACGCAACTAATGCAAATTGAAAACTGCCAAAATTGAAATAATGGGCTTTTAGTATTCAAATATAAATGAAACACAACAGTTGTTATTATATTAGTTATTAATTTCGCCTTCGTAAACACAAGTTATAAATTGATTAGAAAGTAATCAGTCATGTATGCAATGTATATTATATATGCACCCATTGTTGATTGTTCTTCGACTCCTGTAATGATTGATTATGGACATTTAAATAAATAGAGATAATGCAATATTGTAATGACTGGTAGGGACGGTAGACGAGGTGAATGTGCCTATAGATAATATCTACTTGCTCTATATGTTGCACAATATCCGCTGCATTCATCATATTATGGTTCGACATATGTTGAGTCGTTCCCTATACAACGGCAGCACTTCACACTCCCTACACATCACCTGACAAATTTTATGTCATCTATATACTTTTTTTTTTAAATTTCAGAATCCATTCCTTTCCTCGTAGACTTGATTCAAATATAATTTTCTTCCCTATAACTTTTATTTCGCAGCATTTACCAATAAAAATGTGCAGTTTCTGAAATAAAGATTTGTGCATTTTATGGCTAAAGGACGCATCAAATCGAACAATTCACCTATATAAACTCGTCTTAGAATTTGATGTTCTACAAGAATATATCTTTAAAAGTAGGATATTCCGTTGGAAATTCCAAAGTTATGGTCGCTGGTGAAGTACTGGAGAAGGTTACGAGGTTGAATATGGACGGAAAGGATTCTTCAGGAGTCCCAAGTATGGTACACCAAGTAATAGCTTTCTATTAAAATAATTGGAGATTTTAAGAGGGAGGGGGTTGCGTAGGAAGTTGGGAGACTGTATATTTGTCTGTTCTAGGGGCTCACGTTAGCCATGCGAGTTAAGGCGTTGGTCTTAATCTAACATGGTAAGCCTTGAGTGGCGAGCTCGATTTCGATCCCCTCCTATATATATATAAGCAGATTTCCCTTAATGCAAATCAGCTGTTGTTAATGCTCTAGCACCCGTAATTATTGTTTGATCGTTGCCAAACAGGATATTTAAACTTTCTATGTAAAAATAAAGATCAAGTTTGTTAACGGCTGAAATCAGTGAGGAGGAAGGGGGTTAAGATGGGGAATTTCGAAAACTCAAAATATCTCCGTTATTATTCGTCGGATCGAGAGAGAAATGTATAGAACAAATCTTATTGCAAATTAAATTTTCTATAAATGTTGTTTTTTTATATGTTTTCACTATCTTGATCACGAACGGATATATTTGCATTTTTTGTTTTCGGCCAGTAAACCCCACTCCTACTCATTTCATTTTGTCATATATATATATATATATATATATATATATATATATATTCTATATATATATGTATATAAATATTCTATATATATTCCTCATTTTCTTTAGCTCCTAGGTCATGAGTGCATCGTCAATAGCTGACTGTCTTTAAGGGAAGTTTGCTAAAAATCAGATGAAGGCACCGCGTAGCTTCAAATGAACACCTGCGAGACAGACGTTTCTTTTTATCCTTATTTTGGCCATTTCATGTAATAACTTCTGATTTAACTGGTCTTCTCAATTTCAAAAAATGTCTCAATTTTTACAAGTGGTTATCTTCGTTTTTTTCTCAGAGACCACTGCCTCAATGTATAATTCATTTAAGCTGAATTTTTCATTTCTGCTTTATTACTTGGTTATAATATTTTTTGTCAGCATTATTCTTCACACAACTATTTCATACATGAACAGGCTTTCTTAGGGGCTCTTTATCAACAGTTATCAGGGCCCCAGCTAATGATGTTCGCTCAAAGCTTTGAGAATTCGTCGGCAAAGAATGATGACTGCATTTTGAGGTGCACTAGAATAATAATTGTTTACTTGATTTAATCCTTCCCGAACTTCCGTAGCACGAATATATTCTGCAGTTTTGAAACCGCTTGTGGTTGAGTCTAGACTCGAGCCTTTTCTTGGTCAGACCTTTCATAAACATTTTTGAGTCTTGATATATGCAATATTGCAAAGGAAAGGCCAGAGCAGCGATCCGTGTCGAATAGAAAGGAAAATTACCCCAATATGTCATTCTTTGCCAACAAAGTGACGTACCTGAGCTCTATGAAAAGAGGACATTTTTTTCTATTAACCTCAACGATTGTGAAAACATGAGATTTCAAAAGACTTTTGTTCCCCTGCAATGGTGTACTGGCTTAGTAAGAAAAACTGTATTACTGCGCGGCTTCTATGGTCATCTTTAAAAAAAAATTCTTATCAATAAAACGCAGAATTTATGGTAAACATTCATTACAGTTTTATTTGATTAGTTAAAGAATTTCATATTATACTCAATTGGCTTCGTTAATTTTTTTTTCAAAAACAAAAACAAACAAAATTTGTAGATTCTATCCTTGGACTAACATAATTTTATGTTGTTTATATGGTTTAAGTTGGCCGTATGAGTTAAAGCGTTGACCTTAATCTCATATGGTAAGCTTAGAGTGGCGAGTTCGATTCCCCGCTTGGGCAAAAGGAATTTATTGTATTTAGTGACGGACTCATTAAATAAAATTCGTTGTCCCACCCTGTCTAGAAAAGGGTGGTAAACTGTAGATAACGCGTCCCAATTACCCTTAGTAGCACAAACTGGACGTTAATATATAACATTTTACAAAGTCCACATTGAGCTACTTAAACTAATTGGGGGGGGGGGGGGCATTCCACATCAATCAACCATTAAAACATAATTTTGACACCCATCCTTTCAGATTTTGTTGAAACTTATTTTGGGTGTTCTATTCATTGATATGAGAAACCATATCAATTTGGTTTGTATATATCTTTAACGGTTTGGTTTTATGGTCTGTTAAAGTCTACAGATTTTCGTGTTTTTATCGTTAGTTGTTTTGAATTCAAAAATAATTTATAATTTTCTTATTTGCAATCCAATTTTAATGAAATGTTTTGTGTGTATTCATAAATATCTTTAAGAACAATAAAAAAATAAACAAAGATACCAAGTAAGTACTTGTGATCAGATAAAATTTACAAAGTGTCAATTTGAATTTTTCAGAAATCAAATAAATAGTTTCAATTTAAATTGATTGTATTTCTCTGGAAGGGAAAAGGATAATCGTGGAAATCTTTTTTTGTTTTGATTTTAAGATATGTAATCTGCCAACTAAACTAAGTTTTAAAATAAATATTTAGAAAATTTAGAATTGTATGAATTAAAAGAAAATGATAAATAAAGGTATCTAGAGGGTGGAAATAAGGATTTTATTTAATGAGTTATTCACTTCATTCATAAAACTCTAGGTTTACCAAGTGAGACTAAGACCAACATAGAAAGGTTATTACTGTTATGAATTTTATTAGCAGATTTCCCTTGAGGGGAAATCAGCTATTGAGGTCGTACTCATGACGCGAGGTTTGAAAAAAATCCTCAAATTTCCATCGATCCTACCTAGGAGATGATGAAAATGAGGTCCGTTCAAAAAATTTTATATTTATATTTGTCTGTTAACGCTATAGCGGTCGTAACTTTTGTTTGATCGGTACCAAACTCGATATTAAATCGTTTTATGTAAAAAAAAACATCAAGTTCGTTAATGGCTGAAATCGGACCAGTGGGAGGGGGGGGGTTTAGAGGGAGGATTTTTGAAAATTCGAAATATCTCCGTTATGCGCGTCGGT
This sequence comes from Riptortus pedestris, assembly GCA_019009955.1. Classification (NCBI taxonomy): domain Eukaryota; kingdom Metazoa; phylum Arthropoda; class Insecta; order Hemiptera; family Alydidae; genus Riptortus; species Riptortus pedestris. Next base: position 18,034,556 of record CM032232.1, read on the forward strand.
TCGAATATTTGAGACGTACCTTATTGGAAATTAAATTTACTATAAATATTGTTAATATACATTTATTCTCTATCTTGAATATTTGCATTTGTATTCTGTGTGTGGTCGGCTATGTTCGGGACTTTCCGCCGAAAGCTAGTTCGGCCGTTTCCGTTAACTGTCCGTCCCTCGTGAATTGGTTTAGTGACTCGCAACTACTACTGTTATTATTAGGCAGATTTCTCTACTGTATACCTTCACTAGGGAAATCTGCTTAGTTTACGCAGCCCTTGCGTGGACGGACTTTTATATATTTCCCCGAAGAGTAAACATGTCAAAACGGCACACTTGACTTCCCTGGGCTTTCCCTTTGTTGACATTATTTCCTATCCTGTCAATTACCGGGTTCCTATAAACTGTCATAGTGTCGTGATAGGAAGCTCATAGAGGCTAGATTGCGCACAAC